>BPLR01002644.1:0-77220 GCA_021605095.1 Caerostris extrusa | reverse complement strand
ATAAATTATGTTGATTTTTCTAAATAGCCTTATTATATATAAATATTTCGAATACTTATTTGTACATAACTTTTAGTGTTATATTTTACTACCCATCACATGTCAAAACAAATACTTACGCATTGGCATTACTTATCACAAATTATTTAAAAAAGAATCCTCATAACAATGTAATCCTGCAGAAAAACCACCTGAATCTAGAACAGTAAAAGCAAAAAAATATACGTTTGCCGAAAAATCTATCCATTTTAAAAACATCTTGCTTTGCCGCTCAAACACCCATTGCACTTTCATAAATATGGTTTACATATAGAACACACAATCCACCTGCGGAAAATGCGCATATCAACGAGCCTTTTTCAGGGAGCCTGCACCCACTCGGCAAAGATCAACATTCCTCGCGAATTTCAACTTATCCATATAAATTCATATAAATTCAATTTGCGGTGCAATTCCCCGATTCTTGTTTACTTGTTATAGATGTGTTTGCTTTGCTTGCAATGCCAGTAGCTTCACATTTTTTTATCGATTGAAATACATTCAAGAGAAATTTTGGTATCGGATCGAAATATCTAACAGGTTAAAAGGAATAGCGAAAGGGTAAGGTATAGCCAGAATTTGTTATAACTTTAAGGCCTTTTATATATATATATTATCTTATTATTCATTTAATTATATATATATATATAGTATCACATAAAATACAGCGTTGACCGTTTTTTTAGAAAATAAAATTTAATAAGGAATAATATTTCAAAAGATATAAGCTGGCAGATTTTATATCAACGAGATGAAACAACCTTTTTGCATTTCTAGTATGGATGTTTCGGGTTCGAATCCCGGTGGTGCCATGGATGTTTGGAGTGGTTCATAATCCACTTTAATCCACAGGTCTAAGTCCTAATAGAATCGTAGAGCGTTATTGTGATGTTAGAGTGACTAGCGTCCGTAGCCTGTCTTCAAGATACACGTGCCCCCTAGGTAGTGCTAAATGGGTAACAGCGGTGCAGGCCTTGCACGGCATAAAGATTAGCTGTCTCTGTATTGCCGGCTGCGTTAGAATAACAACAACAGTATGGATGTTAGTAAAATATAGTTGAAAGTGAATAATGAATCAATAGGCATTACACAAATATTAGATGTATTATATATATATATATTGGAAAATGTTTGAATTCAAGATACCATATTTTTTTTATTAACTTCATTTTTAAATAGCAAAAACTTGATGATTATCGTGTAGTTTTATTTTTTATTTATCAGTTAGAAGCGATTGTAAACAACGTCCTTTTTTTCCCTTCGTATGCAAACATGTACCATGTATAATTCATTACCAGCTTCACCTTTGCCACATATAATTGACCATGGCTAAAGCAGTCAGATCTGAAAATCAACCCCAGCAATTTTAAATGCGCTCATTTGAAATGTTTTTCCTTGAATTTTATTTATACTTGTAGCTGTTGAAAACAGACCATCTCAATTTAATCTCAGATTAATCTACACTTGTGAAATGAAGCAATCGTCGAACTCTCGTCTGACTAAGTGCCAATCCCGGAACTATAATTCCAAAGTGTGTTCGTATAGCTGTGGTCGAAGTTTGTAAGTGAAGCTGTATTATTTCGTCGTTAATTAAATGTTGATTATGTGGAAAGGAGTTTCATATTGAATTATGTTAAGAGGCTAAGCAGCACGAGGGGCTCTTTTTCTGATTCTACATGGAATATATTTTCTGTCGCCCAATTGTGGGTCTCAAGCAACAGTTGACTGACAGCAACATGGATACGAAAAGGTCATAAACAGTCTTTTCTTCATGTTTGAATAAAACAAAGACTGACCTTTCGAAAAAAGAATCTGATGTAAATAAACTTACATTTTTGGACATGCAATTCCAGGATAAAACTGCCAAGCGAGGGTAGAAAATGTTATTTTAAAATCTGCTGATTATTCTGAAGAAATTTATAAAGAGTATTTATTTATTGACAGCAAGGATATAGTGATAAATATTTTGAATTGACCTCTGCTTTCACTTAAAAGTATTTTAATTACAACCTTAACGAGGATTTGTCTCCTAATGAAGATTTTTGTGGAAAAACCATTTTAAACTACCTATGTTTGAATTGAAAAATATTGTCAGTGTTAGGTAGAAAACGAAATTTGTGGATTCATTCCAAAGTACAGAAACATCAAACTAAAATACAAAATTGACAGTACTTGATTTAAGATTTGGATCTTGGAGGCTGATGGTACAGGCTTTTTATATTAACTGGCACAAGGAAAGAAATTGAACAACAGACTGATTGTAATCGAAATCAAGTTGGTTATACTTTAAAAGAAAATGTGTCTCATGAATTAAGAAATTGTGAACAATTTGTGTGATATGGAACTAATTTTTTTAATGTTACATCCTTACATCTTTTTACATTCTGTAAATTTCAATATCAGAGAATTTGCATCAAGTATCGATTTGAATGCGATAGCCAGGGATTATTATTTTTTTCTAAAAACATTGCATCAATTTAAAAAAAAAGTTAACTATTTTTCTGATTGGTATGAGACATCCATACCATTTAAAAAAAGCCTCTTTGCTATGTAACTGAAATTTGACTTTTAGAAGACAAGAAAATGCACAAGCTGCTGCAAATAAAGAATAACTAGGTAATTATATTGCTTTATGTAAAGAATAAGAAAATCTGAAATTTATTGAAAAGATTGAAGAGGAGGGAGTAAAATGGATTCGGTCACGACTTTCATCATCTCCCTGTAATTGAAAATATTAGAAAAACTCCAAAAATCAGACCAGTTTTGCAAATCAACCATCTTTAAATTATCTTTTGATTAAAGGACGGAACCTAATTGAATTAATTCTGGATACAATGAACAGATTTAAATTGTATCCCATAGGATTATCATCTAATATAAAAAAAAAGGCTTTTCTACATTTAAGTATTGAGACATAGCATATAATGTTTTCTTCCATCTGAAACTGAAGAAATTGTTTATAAACCAGTGGTTCTCAAAGGATACACCTAACAAATGTTTAGCTGCTCTCTGTGGTATTCAGAGAAATACATTTCTGACATAAAAATAAATATAGTTACTCCTATTCTTGAAAGTTTTCCCTTTCAAAGACAGTCTTCATTTCAAACAACTAACCTTTGGGTTGTTGTTTTTCCTTTCTTCACATAAACAGCTGGCAAACAGTAAAAATGCGCTAAAAAAGGTTTCTGAGAAACTAGAAATCTTAACTTCCATTGCTGATTACTAGGAGCGCTGGCGTCTGTGATTTTCAGTGTTAGCTCTGTGAAACTCCACCGTCTGTAAGTAATAGTCTAGAGTTGACCTTCTGATTATATAGCTGTGAGATGTTCGCAGGGAATGTGATATTCTTGTTTATTATTTATTTTGACGGTGTTAGAAGTGGATTTTTATGTTCACATTACCTATTTTCATATAAATAAACCCAAATAAATGGGTAGATTTCTCAAAAAGAAGCGTGCTATTGACGAATAAGGTTTTTAAAGGATTATAAAGGTTAAATACAAGTAAGAAAGCAAAATCTCGACCAACCTGCAAATATAATGAAAGTTTTTTAAGGTTAGGCTTCACTTGGATCATATGCATATATATATCAAAGAGCCAAAACATTATGACCACCCCTACATTTGCAATGAACTCGTTTGGATGACGTGGAAGGCCCGTGATCAGGTGGAAGTGGTATTTTACAGCTGCTGGAGAGTCTGAAGAATGATTCTTTCACTTACTTCTGTGTGTGATGGGAAGGCTGCGGATCTAAGCGGCTTTGATAGAGCAGATTGTAATGGCTCAAAGGCTCGGAACAAGTATTTCCAAACTGCAAGACTCGTGTGTTGTTCACGATCTACAGTTGTTAGTACTTATGCAAAGTGGATGAATGACGGGAAACCAGCAGTAGACGACATGGTGTTGGACGTCCACACGCTATCAAAGAAAAAGGTCGTCGGAGACTGTCTCGCATGGTGAAGCAAAACCGGAGACACACAGTCCCGCTCAGTTGACAGCCCAATACAATGCAGGACCCAGCAGAATAGTATCCATCGGAGCACACTGTTCAGCGGACACTGTTGGATATGGGGCTACGCAGCAAACGTCCCACTCGTGTGTTTTGCTGACCAAGCGTCATCGCCAACTGCGCCTGCGCTGGGCCCGGGAACATCGTGACTGGTCCATGGATCAGTGGGAGAGAGATGAATCACGGTTTGTCATTCATCACGCCGATGACCGTGTCAGGATACGCTGTCTTCCAGACGAACAGTTGTTCCCTCAATGTACAATAGGTCATACACAGGCCGGTGGTGGCGGTATTATGCTTTGGGGGACGCTCTCTTGAGCGCCTCTGGGACCCGTGGTTGTGGTAGAGCAGACCATGAATTCTACAGGGTATCTGAACATCATTGCGAACCAGTTGCACCCTTACATGACCTCTGTTTTCCGGCTGGAAATGGAATGTTCCAACAGGACAACGCCCCCTTGTCACAAGGCTAAAATTGTGTTGGAGTTGTTCCATGAACATGATGCTGTATTCCAGTGAATGTCCTGGCCGCCTAACTCACCGGATCGCTATCGATAGAACACATTTGGGATGTCCTGGGACGGCAGCTCAGTGTTCAAAGACCACCAATTCGCAATATCTCGGATTTGCGTGACCGTTGCTTAAACATCTGGTACAATCTGTCTCCAGCCGTCTACCAAGGACTTGTGGCATCCATGCCAAGGCGGGTTGAAACTGTGTTGCGTGCCAAAGGTGGGCCAACTCGTTATTGACAGGTGGTCATAATGTTTTGGCTCTTGAGTGTATATATATATACATAAATACGATATACGAAGTACAATGACGAACTATCCCCGGTAATTTTGGTGAAATTTGTATGTGAGGGCAAATTGAGAAATATAATGGATAATTTTAGTTACAGCATATATACAAATATAATTATTAGTATATCTGTATATTATTTTATTATTTTTATGTAATAAAACATTGTTTTTACAGTTTTCAAACTAAAATTAAGAAATAATTCCTTCTACTAAAAAGTAATTTAATAAAATATGTAAAAGCACTTATTAATTTGCCAAATAAAATATATACACCATGTTTAATAAAATATGCAAACAACTTATTTAATTTATCGACAAATACAAAAATATATAATGTGCATAATATCATCAATAATAATTAATAAGTGTTGGAGTTAGTTACGATAGAGTTTCTAAAATAATTAGAATTTTAGATTCATGGCATAATATATTAGGATTAAGCCGGAATGGTTCAATAAATATGCACTTTGCTATCCCGAAACAGCAATTTACAATTCAATATGTGTCATCGCAAGTATTTTAAAAAGCAAATTTCGTGAACTTTTGCATGTTCATATTGAAATTTATAGCTTTTCAATACATATGTTTATTTTCCTGGGATTAACTCAGAATAAATTAATTTAATGAATTCATTTATTTAATCTCTTCTTATTATTTATTTGGTTAGTTCATAAATATGCATTAATTTTAACAATTAAAATCACATTTCTTTATAAGTTTGTTTCACAAATAATAAAAATAAATTATTTTGTTATTAAAAAAATTAGATTTAAAAATAACAATCTCAGTTTGTTTCTAAAGTAAATGATTTCATGTTTTTCATTTAGAAAAATCACTACAATAGTTTATAAAGACTAACATTTAAATCATTTAAAAAATTTGTTTATTTCTTTTAAATTTAAAAAAACAATTTCTTAAAAAAAAAAAAATATGATTGATATAAAAAGACTACAGACATTTTCTTACTTCAATTAATTCAGTACATGACAAGATTATCCATCTTCAGTAGAAAGCAATCTTTATTTTCCTCTTTCTCCTTTGAGTAGTGGCGGGAAACATGGACAAAGATATTCAAACTCTTTTGATCAATTTATTTTGTACCATTACCAGCGTAATTGGTGCACAAAGCATTTCATAGTAAAACTTTTGGGAAGCATTGTGATTAGGGAATGAAGAAGAGATAGCCGGTAATCCCATCAACAAAAAAAGGGGGGTCTTTCTTTCCCAAATCGTTTGGGAAGTGAGTAATCTCTTTCAAAGTTAGGAGGATTATCAACAATGGAATAAAGGCCCTCGCAGTTTTAAAAGAATCTCGGTGCAGAAGGTTGAACGATGTAATTACACAATCGTTTGCAGGGAAGTTTGGAGAACAATTATAAACGTTATTCTTCAAAAATATGGTGATTAATTTGGATAACTTTTTTTTTTGTAAGCAGGAAAATTAAAAATATTCAGACTCTGATATATATAAATCAGTTTAATATTATGTTCGCCATAACATGGTTCTTCGACATATATAAATTTTTTAACAATTTTAACTTTAAATCTTAAAGTAAATATAATTTATATAATTAAAAAGTAAAGCTTGCCACAGATTAAATTGGGATATGAATTTTCGTTCTGAAATAAGTAATTAATTCTAAATTATCAATTTGGGAGAGAAGAATATATTTTCAAAAATGAATAGAGAACAGTATAAAAACAGAAGAATATTAATATAAAAGTGAAAGAAAAATGAGAAAATTGGAATAGAAACATGTTCATTTCCAGTATACACAAATTGTGTTATCAAAACTATCTAACCGCCCTTATTATACATATGTTGGGTATTTTAAAATTAACAGTACAACTTTCAAAAATCTATAAATTATAAATACAATAAATTACATGAAAAATGCGTACATGTAAAAAAAAAAATATATTTACACAAGAAACCTGATCAATATTCATTTATTATATAGAAACAAGCTTTCGCCCTGTTAAAATGCTCCGATTGACAAAATTCAACGATGTAAATACACAATTGGTTCATTAAAAGATTTGAAAAATAAAAACAATAAATGTCCATGTGACTAGAAAAATGGAGACTATTCATTGTTAAATTCTTAAAAGTTAAAAAGTTGAAATAATTTTGAAGATATGATTTTATATTATAATTATGATAATTGTTTACATGAAACATTTGAAATTTGTAAGACTAAATTAAGATGTTTTGATGAATATGTATTTAATTTTGTTAAAATTGATTTAGCTATTTTTAAGTTAAATTGGGATAACAATGGCATTTTGAAAGGTTAATGATAGTCTTTCGAACATTTTTATCGTCATCATTCAAAAAATTGATAAGAAAAACTGTATTAAACCGAGCAAATAGCTAGTAGTTTATAAAAAAAATTGAAGAGCTAATTACTTGATTATTAAAAAAAAAAAAATCCAGACATGTTAAAAAGAAGAAAAATTAAATAAAAATATAAGCCATTTCAATTTGTTCAATGTTTAAAAATAAATAAATAATCTCTGATAGATCCTAGAAAAAGTGAATAAGTGGTTTCAAAATTATAAGCATTTCAAGCAAAGAAAAAAAAAAGGCTTTTTGTAGTCCTAAAATACACTTGACGATGATTTGCAACGATTAAAAATGCACGATTGCCCCCAAGAAATCTATCGGAGAAAAATTATAAAATTTTTGAGAATAGAAATTAATTTGTGTGATGTTCCTGTGTGCAAGAGAATATTCTAAAAGTTCTATGTACTCAATACTTCCACGGGCTGAGAAACTTTATGTATTTTGTGAAATTGAATTTTGAAGTTAAGAGATAAAGTAAAAATATATAATACAAACACGAAGAATGGATAATTAAATTTCGGAATAAGTTGTCGGTTGGCAGGGTTCATGTAATGCTAACATTATTGGGAAGCAGGTGAAAGTGCAGACAATAAAGGAGATATGGATTTATCAAACAAGAACATCTTTCAAGAAGGATTTTTTCATAATAACGAAAGATTTAATTTTGCATTAAAAAGAAACAAGAATAGTTTTGATTATATAGAATTATATTTTTGAGACATGGATAAAAGAAACACTTTAATATGTAAATAAAAGTGATTATATTTATTAACTTATTCATGTTAGGATGATAAATAAAATAACGGAAAATTTCAATAAGGTTACAAGAATTAATTAATTAATTGAAAGTTAATCTTATTTAACTTGTTATTTAGATAATCAGCCAAAGCAAAACAATAAAAAAAATATTCCACATCTTTTTTTTTTTTTTTTTTTTTAATTTAGCAAAAAACACAAGAAATGATTATATCAAGCATGGTAAAAAATAACCTAACGTTCAGCATATGTAAATTTAACATAACTTATTTATGTAATGAATATCTTTTTTTTTATTTCCAATGGCAAGGCAAGTACAAGAAGAATAAAAATAGTAATAAAAACAAAAATAACAAGGGAAAAAAAATACAAAAGAATAAATGTCCAGAAAATGCAAAGATGAGCGAAGTCATTGTCTTAAGAGTTCTCTCGCACGCCAGTAAAGCGCTGTCGCCGTCAAGTACCGTACACATCGTTGGAGGTGGTCTCTGTTCATTGGGTCTGTTGAACCACATAGGGGGCAGCCAGGATTCGAAAATATTTTAATGCGATGGAGATGTAATGAATAATGAATAATAAATAAATATATTTAAAATTCTTCTTACAAAGTTGTAAAAAAATGTTTTAATATAAATTTATTACTTATCGTAGCCTAGAAATTCATTATATTTCTGGAAATGACCTTCTTATTTATACATAAAGAAAGACAAAGAAAGAATGAAAGAAAGCTAATTAAGCTATACGTGAACTTATTTACTAAATTAAGTAGCATCTTGTTTAGTAAAAAGAATTTAAATTAATTTGTATATTTTGTAAAATATAAATTTTGAACCATTGATAAATGTATAAATGTACAAATACAGAATGTTTTGATGTTTCCCTTCCTAAAGAAACAAAATGGCCGACGAAGTTACAAAATACTGCGGTTTTGGCGATTCTATTTGTCGCAGCAAAAATAATTGGTGAAATGGGAGCTCTAAAGTGCAGAATCCCCATAAGAACTATCAAATTCAACAGCAACAGGATAAAACAAAATTTAACAATTCTGAAACTTTATAAAGAAGAATTGTTTAAATACTGTAAGATGTAACTTTGGCTAATTGCGACAGAGAAGTCTGTAAGTGATGGTAACATTTTTAAATATATAAACTAATACTTAGAACCCTATTTTGAGAATATTGAAATAATAATATGTTTATATTTTGAAAGAAAGACAATTCAAAATGAACTACAGAGCTCTTGATTTTTATATGTCAATAGTTATATTTAGCATCTCATTTTTAAATCACACATGATAAAAAAATCACGAGAAATTCAGCGCATATTTTAAATAAAAGTTTTTGAAATGAAAACATCTCGTGTTGCGCTAGGAGATTAACGTGTTTTTAAGTAACAACTTCTAATCTTATTTAATTCCTTCTATTAGCTCACACTCTCCCTACATATATCTTGCTCAAATTTTCAATTGTTCATAAAATACTTTTATTCATCCATTCAAGTTCAAATACATTTTTTTGAACTTATAGTGGATGATACTGGATGTTAATACAGTTTTTTTCAAATATTAATTCATTAATTAAATTTAATTAATTAATTAAAGTTTTTTTTAGATTTAAGTTGTATATATCTACCAATAGATGGCGCCATATAAACTTTAAAAATGAATGAAAATTATTTATAAAGGACTTTCTGCAATATAGTGAAAAAAAGTACGAATTGACTTAAATTTTTTTTTTATATTACTTGTTTTTTTTTTTTTTTTTTTTTCCAGCTTTAACTTCACGGATCTCTAGTCAGGACAACATCATGTTCGCCCATAATAATAAATATAAATTACGCACATTCTCTCTCTATCTATTACTGTTATAATTTTAAAAATTATTTAAGGGAATTTATAAAAATACACATTTTAATTAAAATAAAATCACATTATCGTAAAAAATAATAATAATACTTATTATTAAATTATTACTTATTACAAATAATAATACTTATTGGTATAGAACGAAAAAGACATTTAATCCATCAAGAATTCGTAGTAAACTTCTAGATAGGACTTTCTTCTTTATAGCATTCGAAAAATTGAGTTTTGGTGAAACCAACAGATAAGAATATAAACTTGAAGAAACATATACTATCGATTGAAAAAAAAAAAAATCCTTGCTTCTCAGGCAACAGTTAAGGAGATTTCAAGAATCCTTGTAAAATAAATATCGAAATCCAGTCTAGTGGACCAACATATCACGTTCCTCTATCTATTCAATATCCTTTATCAGGTTGAACTTGAGTCTTCCTACGGTGAAGTATATTCATAGGACGCTCTGCTCAACTCTCAGGTATTTACAGAAAAACTTCGGTAACTGAATCAGTCTCGGTAGCTATTCGAATTTAAGTAAAAATATTGTTCGATATAGAAAAGTGGTCTTTATTTTTCTAGTCTTTAAAGTTTTGAGACAGGATATTGCTTTTAGATATGAAACTATATTTATCCAAAAAAAAAGGGTTTCGTTCAGCTCACAGTTTTAAAGTTTTCCTGTCTAGAAGTATTGAAATTGTCTTCTGCGGCGAGTGATTTATTGAGACCTTTATTGAGATTTATTGACTGAGATACAAAGTTACTATTCGTGTAAATATTTCAAAATAAATTTATTCTATTATGCTTTTCGTTCAATGCACTTTTTACATAAGCGTGCATATAATAATAAATATATATCTGTAGATCCAACATAATAAATTTTTAAAATTATTTACATAATAATTTTTTTTTAATTATCCTGACCCATCATAACTTCAGCAGAAATAAATGTCCTTTGGAGAAATAGTTCACGGATTCAATTCCCTTCAACTAAATTTAAAATAATGTCGTCATGCTGTCTTATACGGAACATAAATCTTACGAATTTCTTTAGAAATGTAAGGCCTTATTTATCTTGTAGTTTGTCCTGAGTAACGCTGAATCTGTTTTAATCCACATCAATCAGCAGCCACAATGATTTCCAAAATGACCAATCTCTACACTAGAAATCTGTTTACGATCGAAGTTCATTATTTTATCGTATATCCTTAAAAGTGTGCTTGGCTTTTTTTTTTTTTTTCACTTTCCTTGCTGCAATTGGTTCATTTCACTGAACACTGATATGTTAAAATTTTTAATGAAGAATTGAAAACTACAAATTATAAACGATTACAAAAATTAAATTATAGTATTCCGATATACGGACCGATGAAAAAAAAAACACAGTCTCAGCTTATTATTTAGTTTCTCTACAGACCATCCAACTTGCATCGAGTCATTGACGATGAAACATGAAAATTATCAGTGACTAGACAATTCCGGAATATCTTTGATTCAACTCGACGACCCAAACAATGCGACTTTCTTTGTTTCGTTCAGACCACTAAAGGAGTTATCCCCTGAAAAAAAGACGAATGATAGGCAAATCCAGTACCTGACATTAAAAATCATTTAACAAACAGATTACAAGGGACGCAGGAAAGAAAACAAAATTTTAGTTAAGCTCTTGCAACAAATCCATAGCAGCATTCGGTACACGTTCTACTTGCAGTCCCATCCAGAAAATGCACCTAAAATCGGAAGGAAAAAAAAAACTGAAAAAGTGAAGATGAATGTATGCCAGATGTGAAATACACATTAAGTTGCAAAGAGATTCTCGAAATTATTAGATACATACAAACATCAAAAGATGCAAAGAAAAAAAAAAGTTGTCACATTATAAATCGTGTTATTTTTGCACGTTAAAGGATTAGATGCCGTCAAATTTAAATATTTCAATAATCCATGGGAAAAAAAGCTTCGTTCTGTGTAAAAGCACTAAGGACTAAATCTAATAATTAAATATGAGGCAGTGAATTAGTTTCATAGAGAAATTTGAGTCTCGTAAAACAACATCATGATGTTTTTTTTCTTCAAATCTGTTTATTGTAGGTCAAGAATTTATATGTATATATAGATAATTTTACTGCTTAAATGTGACTATATAATTTATTGAATAAATAGTCAGTAGGTAATTTTATGTAGATAGTAATGTTATGTTGATGTTATGAATCTGAATAACGCAAGATGCATTCGATTATTGAAAAGGCTTCTTATCAGTCTTAATCATTTATTAAGTAAGTTATAAATTAAAATGGAAAATGGTTGGATTGAAACAAAATTAAACCTATTTCTTTGTTGTATTTGTTTATATGTAAGTACTATTGGAAATTTTAAAAAATAAAGTAAAAAGTTGGAAAATTTCTTCTATAATATCGATTGCATGCAATAAACTATATTATTCATATTTAAAATTTCATTCATCTAAAACATTCTATTGCAATCCAATTTATTAAATTAATTTTTTCTAATGATTTAAGTGGGGACTAGACCTTTCTATGAAATTTCTTTTTTAAGTACAATTATGAATAAATATACATAGAAACAAATATAAAATCCTTATACTAAGCTGGAAATTGATTAACATCCCTCTATCTGCATTTTCATACAAACTGTATCTTTAATATTTATTTTTAGGGCGCCATTATCTATATAACACTAAAATAATTCTTGAAAAAATTCAAAATGTATAGGCAGGTTTAATACACTATCTTTTTATTGTTTTTATAAATATTATACATCTTTAAAGATAAATGCACTTTATTTAAATTCTGCATTTTACCTCTTTTAAACTCCCACTCACTTAGCCATATGCACATCGTTGCAGATTTTACTCACCATCAATTACTTCTAAAAGTTAATCTTTCCTTACATTTTGATAAATATACTTTCTTGCATCATATTCTTCATAAAATGTAAGAGGAAAAAATAAGCAAAACATAAATTTAGTTGGTTGGCTTTGATGCGTTTAATTTAAATGCATTCTCTATTTCGCCGTAAATAATTTTTAAAATGATGGAAAAGTCTTTGAACTGGTGGAAAATTGGGTGTTCTCATTTCTTAAAAGCGTGACGGGGAACATAAATCAAAATGGAGAGACGTTGCAAGCGCAGCATAATTTTAATTTATCATGAGCGGCATAAAGAAATTTTATGGCTTGCACGCTCCGAGAGCAATATCCACATCATTTGAGTAAAATTGCACATTTACTTCGGAATTAAGTTGGAGGAGAGTTTTGTGGTCAAATTAAAAACGTCCATCTTCATATTTTTTTGGGTCTCATGCTGACTTTTATGGGGATTATATTATTAGTATTTGAGAGCGCAATCGCTAGAAGTTATACGAATTACACTTTAATTGAGAAATATATCTGTATCTGCATTAACGATTAGATTTAAAATTATTTTCCTTAAACAATTTGCAAAAAATATTAACTTTGTTTAATAAAACCTTGAAAGTCGTATATGTTGATCGTTGAAATAAAAAATTCCTTTATATGAATTCGTTTATAGATATTTAAGAAAGAAAATGATATATTTGTTAAAGCATTTTTAGCTGTTTTTGAAAAAGGAAAAATAACAATCAATAGACATTCAAAATTTTAAATTTGATTTTTTATATCATGAATGTATTATCTAGTAATTTATTGGTATTATTAAAATATCTAACTAATATTTGTGAATGCAAATTTTATTTTACATTTCGAATGTTTTTGGTAAACGAAAAAAAAAGATATTAGTTCAAATTCCAATGTATCTATTTAATTTTATAGTTGGAGATTTTAAAATTACCATAATGCAAACTCTACTGTATTTGTTATTACATTAATTATTTAATTAAAAAAGTAATTATTCAAATAAATCAAACCCCCTAAAAAGTAACTGTTGTGTATTATTTAACAATATATTTGTCTGTATCCAATATTATATAAAAAATATAGACTACTTCAAAATATTCTTATTTAAAAAAGAATATTTTGAAGTAATCTATATATATGTAAGTCTAATAGTTATGTAGTAGTCTAATAGTTTTATGCAATTATCTTGCATCGAACATTATACAAGTATCAAGTGTATAGCAAAATACAAAGAATACCTTATTTATTTTCTTCTAGTGTATAAAAAAAAATTTAATATATGGAATAAAAATATAATTATGGAAGTGGGAAAAAGAATAACTATTTTTTAGTAATTTTCAAACATTTTCAGCTTTTATTCTGAAATATTTTAAACTAGGTTAGCACATTTTAGGAATATTTAGTTCAGTTAAGGTTTAATTCAAACACTAAACAAAAATTCTCGTCAATTTTTGGCGTTTACCGTCTGATGGTTCTTTATATATTTCGAATAGTTATCTAATTAAAGTTATTTTTAAAAGCAAAGTTAATGGAATAATTTTTAACATCACATTAAAACTATCGCTATACAAACAGTTTAAAAAAAAATTGATATAATTAAGCAGAGATAATTGATAAAATCATATTTATATAAAATATTTCCATACAACATTCCAGCCTATCATATTATATCATTAAAACGTAATAAATAATTTTTGATAGTCATTTTTTTTTTAACGATCACTATAGATTAATTTTATCCGGACAACCACAAATAAACGTTTCTTAAGAGCTCAATACAAATCCGGTTTCCATTTACTACCAATGCTTAAAGAAACTAATCTCGTATTGTTTAAGTAAAATGCAACCGCCATTGTTCGAATTTTTTGTTCAACAGAACCAATAGCCCCTAATCCGCGACTTGAATCCCGGCGAAATTCGAAACCAATGTTGTGGAACTTTGTCTTCAGATCTTCCTGTCTTTCCGACTGTTACTTTTAAAGCAGAGAAAAAAAGAAACAGCCTTATTTTCCCCCTTCTTCGAGTAGTTCTTTAAAGAATGTGAAGAGGTTCTTGTTGGAAAAGAAATTCCGCAATTGAAATAAAATTGATTTTCTTTCTTTAATTTTTAATAAAAGGAGAAGAAAAGAATGGAATTATTTGTTAAGATATATTTCATTTATTCCAGTGTATGTGGCCCGTATGCACTGGATAATTTTAAAAGATTGAATTGTATCGAAATATCAAAGATGAATTTTATAATAATTTTTTAATTATTTGTAATATAATAGTAATGGTTAATAGGTAAATTAAATAACAGTAATGGTTAATAGGTAAATACAATTTTATTAACAAATGAATTATGCAATGTATTTTTATTTCGGATAGACAAGTTTTGGTGGTCTTCAACACATTGAAGTTCATTGACCAAATTAATGAATTTAATAATAGTGATAGATTAAATGTGTCTGAACACAATATAATGTGTGGAATTGTAGAAAAGAAGTCCTATGCTAACCGCGACGAGTGATATATGCTGTGATTTCCTAATCATTAGCAAGTAGATCACAGCTAATAAGTACACAAGAAATAAGCCGATTTCTGCAAACATCAAGGTGTGATAAACTACAAACAATCTATAACGTTTAATTTAAGTACATCAGTTCCTCATTAAAAATTTGTACACTACTCTACAACTAAAATATATGTGTATTTAATGTTTTAGCAGACTATCATCAATTATAAGACTGAATCTACAAACTTAAGAGTGTAGAACAATATCATGAATTCATTTGCTGGCTAAAAAGTTCCACAGGTTAAGAAATATTCGTAATTATTTCGCTTCTGTGGGTATTGTTACACATGATAATTAATATATTAAAGGAACAGACAAAGAATTTACGAGGGTAGAATTTATTCGTTTTCTCTTTCTTTAAAAATAAAGCCATTCTTATTTAGTTTTGTTATTTTATTTACTACTACTTTGTTGCTTTTCTATTCTAACATTTTAATACTATTTTATTATTTAATCTTCTATTATTTGATCTAAATCTGCCACATTTTTAAGCCTTTCACAAGCAATATATATATACTTAAAATATATTTCCTCAAAACATTTTCTCATAAGTAGCATAGCTCTTTCCCTTCATACAGAAATTCCAACTGCAAAAGACTGAATATAAATAATTGCGGTATCAAATAATATTCAGTAATAGTTTATTATTTATGGAACGAAATGTGCATTGACCGACTTAATGTTTACGAACGAATTTTGCATTTGATCTTTAATCGCCTAGAAACATATAAAGAAGGCATATCATATTTTATAATTAAAACAGTGAAGTACTCTATTCCGATTCGTTAACCAACTTTGATTTCCCAATTCAAGGATTATGGGTTTCCAAAATTGTACTTTTTCTGTTATTCCAAATATTTATCTCTGTGGCTTTGAATAGCTTTTCGGTCGTCGTTAAGAAAATTTGGTCGTTTAGAGCTCAGAAAGATAATGTCAGAAATCTCTTTTATGTTTATATTCTGTCTATTCATACATTTTATATGGGATTCCCAAACTTTCGTTAGTTTTCATGTGGATCCGACATTCTCTGAAGTCAAATAATTTTCGTCATAAAATGAAACAACCTGCATACTTCTGGTTTTAGGAATGGAAACGCAATGTATGTCATTATTATTGTATAATGCATGAATAATATTGTAAGTATTTTATGCATAGATAGAATTCATTGTAGAATAAATATCAAAAGCGCCTATTTTGAGAAAATTTAGATAGGAAAAATATAAATTTTGAAATATTCTTTTTAAATGATAGCGGGATAATGGATAACATTTTACTAAAGACACAAAAAACTATGATTCGAATGAAATACGTGTTTATTCTATAAGGATACGTAGGAAGTTTTAAATTTAATACTGGCACATGTGTGAACTATACGTTAATAATGTTTAATAAATATTAATATTGAGCTTTATAAAATCTACGATGTTATAAATTTATTTAAACAATGCAAAATTTTTTTAAGAAATTGATAAAATGGTATAATATACGTTAATTAAGAAAAAAAAATAATTTATTTGGAATAATTTTGGAAGATCAAAATACATAAATACACGAAATTTAGATGAAAATAATTTTTTAAAATGATTTTTATCAGCATCCTTTATTTTATTAAATCATTAAAATATATTACTTTATTAAGCTAACAAAAATGGAGGAATGTACTCATTCCTTCCATGGAAAGTGTGACAATATGAAACATTTCAAACTATCCAATGAAAATTACGGCTGAAGTATTTTCAGAAAAAAATGTAAAATTTTTGTAAAAGTACAAGTACAATGTTATTCCATATATTTACTGAAACAGTTTTTAAATTAAAATATAAATTAATTTGATAAATGTTTTCATAAATTAAAAACATCATATTATTATATTCTTCCAATTAGTACTTCAAAATTTAAATTTAGATCAATTTTTAATTTCAAGTATCTCATGAAGATATCTTTCTGAATTGGTTCATAAATATTATTTTATAAAGTTGAAAAATAAATGAATAACACAAAACCACAACTAAATTTTAGCATAAGCAACTAATTATTATGTTTCTGACTTATTTATTAAGCAGAATAATGCTTATTTAAGCATTAAGCATTATTCCTTTATTGCACAGCGAGAAATATTATTTAATCATCAAAATTATTTTTATACTAGCAAATATAGCGTCACTACCAACAATGACGCATTTTTAGTTTTAGCAAAGATTTGGATATGAGTAATTATTAATTATAATTAATTCGTCTGCTAATTTCCCTATATAATATAATAACATAATTATTATATTATTATTGTTATAATTATTTATTAATATAATATAATTTAATAATATGAATTCTATAGGTAATTTAGCAGATGAATATGAAAACCATGCCTTTTTTTGTTGCGCAGCGGTAGGCCTCGTGTTCAACTGTAACTCTACTAACAGCCCTTTCTAATCTCGAACATTAAGTGAAGTACTGATGAAATACTGATAAGAAGAGGATAATATTGCCTTCCCGGAGGATTTCTTTAGGGTTTAGGGTTTAGGATCTTGTGAGATGCCCCGCAATCATCTGTTGTATGGAAGAAAATCATGAAAACTCCCACCAGGCAACCTGATGATAGATGCTAAAACGCTTTACACAAATTCTTGTTTGCTCATTTCTAAAAGAACTGACTGTAACAAACCCAGCCAGCGGATTCGAACCAGAATTTTCCTACACGCTATCTGTGGACGTTGTCACTGAGTCACAAGTGATAAACGCCAGAAACTGAAAAAAAAATCTCAATAGTGTGAGTGTAAAAACATCTATTAACACATCAAAAGAGCCTGAATGGCCGAGTGACTAGCGTTCTGGCGCTTGGTACCACTGATTTTGGGTTCGAGTCCCGGTGGTGCTATGGATTTTTTAGTGATTCGGAATCCACTTTAAGCCGTAGGCTCCGGTCTCATATGACTGTTGAGCGTTGAGCGTAGGGCTGACAACCCTACCCCGTAAAAAGAAAAACATACCTCGTCTCGAAATCTGCCAGCAGGCAGACGGCCTTGGCCCACAATGCGGATGTTGTGCCAGTGATGATGATGAACACATCAAAATATGAACAACAAGTGCAAGGTATAACGCCATCAAGAGCGAAAAATCAAAATGACGCTAGTATTAGTCAGAAAAAATATTTCTGTACATAAAAAGAAAAATCACAATATGAATAAGGACTCATAAAAAGCCATGACTCCATAGTCATATTAGAAATTAAGTTCAACGGTAAAAAAAGATAAGCGAGAACAATAAAATTTTTTTTAATTAACAAGATGTAGATTCGATAATTTAAGAACCAAAAAAAATGCTTTTTTTTTTTTTTTTTGGTAGGCATCAGAATACGCCTCGAATAACTAGTAAATTCAAAGGGAAAAAAATATTTTTAAATATAATGAATTCATAATGTCAAAAAAATCACTTGTCTTTTAACATAGAGAATATTTACTTATTACTTATTATATTCATAAGAATTATTTATGACTGTGTTTTTGTTTGATGCCGTGTTACTTTCTAAATTTGTTCCTTTGTATTAATTTTGTTCACATTTTTTAATTTTTTTACAATTTGATAGAATGAAAGCAAAGGAGTTGTTAAAAAGGAGGAGCAATATAATCTTAACTTTAGAATATTTTAGTAACAAAAATAAGATCAATACATAATGACTGTAGTAAAGAACCTCCATAAGATTATTTGAAAAGTGTATTCAATGTTGGGTCGATGACTTTCATTTAAAATTTATGAGCTTGGATTTTAATCATGCATTAAATAAATAATATAAATTATTAATAAAAAAATTAAATAAATAATATAAATTATTAATAAAAATTTAATCAATAATATAAAAATGCATTAAATAATAATAAATAAGTTTAAATTAGAAATTAAAATTCGAAGAATAATTTGAAAAATTGATGAATTAATAGGGAAAAAATTTAAAACACAAAATGAATATTGCTAATTATTTTATCTGAAAGTTCTTTTTAATATTTAAACTTATTTTATAAAGTTTCCTGTCCATTATTTTCATCTTCATATCCATAAAAGAAATATTAAATTCTGTTTTGATTCAAATAATATCATGATTAACTGTATTTTGAAATTTAATGCAATAATTTTTATTTAAATAATAAAAAGATTTTATATCTATTTGTGCTTCATTGATAAGCTCTATTATTATTATGATGCATGATAAGTTAATAAGTTAATACCATTGTTGTTTGTAATATGTATCAAGAATTAAAAACAAAATATTAAACATCTCTCAGAAAATTAAGTTTATTTCTTAGTAATATTGTTTGAAAAAGTAAATCTAAGCAGTTTTAATTAAAAAGGCTTGTAAAAAATACTACTTTTCCTGTTTATATTTATGGACCTATTTCAACAAACTGGGTCACAGCATTAAAATTACACAGGAAAAAACATATAAAACATTGAAAATAAGAAGATAAATAAAAGTGAAGCTAATAAAGTAAAATTTGTAATAAACTCTTTGTTGGTAAATCTTAAAACCACTTCCATCATAAACTAGATTCCGTTTTATAAGTAGAACTGAATCATCCCGCCACTTTATAGGCAAATTTTACAACACAGCAGCTATAAAACGCAAACGCCAATGCCAAATAAAAATCAGCGGCTATAAAAAAATTAGTTTAACTAGAGAGTTTACGGGGTTTTTTATCAGGGGAACTTTAATGTAACTCATGGAAATAATAAATTAGATTGCTCGAAAAATAAGATAGTAAAACTAAACAACTTACGAAACATAAAGTGCAAAAAATATTTACTGGAAATAATAAACTCTAGAGCTTCATAAATAAAAACTGATCATGTAAAAAAAAATTTAAACAAATTCTAATTACCATGATTTTTCATGTAAGAAGACCAAAGCTAAACAAAATATGACCTCTTTTTATTTCCTAAAAAGTAGTGATGTGTCGTTCACAGAAAACTAACTTTCTATGGCATAACCTAATACTTAAGTAAATTAAGACCATTATTGAACTCTGTATCATCTTTGAAAGGTGGTTTTGAAATGTGTTGAAGAATTATGATTACTTGTTATTGGTGATGATAGTTGGGTTTGCTCATGTATCAGTATTATATCCACCTTAAGTAAACCTTAATTTAAAGATTAAAAAAAAAAGCTGCACAGTATAGCATATTTAATAAAAATATTTTTAAAAGGTGGTTTCCAATGATTATATTAATAAAAGAAAATACTTAAACAGATATGAATTGATTCTTTTTTAATCTCTACCATGTTTTTAACTCATAACTTATTAATACACTCATGTCCATAAATTAAGGATAATTCAGAATCACACAGAAATTGAACTCTAAAACAAAAATTTCACCTGTAGAATTATCACACACATCTTGAAGAAGAATATGCAAATTACAGGAAACCACCAGATGGCGCGGATAGTACGTCACAATGACGAGAGTGTGAGAGAGGGGTATATAAGGAATGGTGGCAAAGAAGTAAAATTGTTCACAAGCGCTTTAAAAGCCTTTCAGTACAATAACCACATAGTTATGGCATAAAGGAAGCATTTGGATGATTTTTTAAGTGGTAGAATTATCGGACGACAGGAATGTGGGCGTACCCAGCTGGAAGTATCCGAGGAACTTGGAATCGCCCAGAGTGTCATCTCCAGTCTTTGGCAACGATTCCAAGATGATGGTAATGTGAGAAGATGTTACAGCACAGGTCGCCCCGAGTTACAACGCCGAATGAGGACTGGTATTTAGCAGTCACTGCCAAAAGAAACAGACGAAGCACAGCATCAGACCTGTCTCGTCAGCTCTCTTCAGCTACCGGTACGACAGTTTCAAGGCAGACCGTGTACAGACGCTTAGGGCACATTGGTCTATATGCTCGTAGGCCTGTCAAATGTGTTCCACTTACCGCAACTCACTGTCGCCTGCGATTAGCCTAAAGTAGAGAGCATGCATTGTGGACACCGCAACAGTGGTCTTGTGTGATGTTTTCCGACGAGTCCAGGTTTAGTTTGCAGTCTGATTCTCGCCTCTGATATATGGAGAACGCCGGGTACCCGTTACCACCAAGAGAACACCATTGAACGATACCGTTACGGTGGTGCAGGATGGCTCGTTTGGGGAGGAATTATTCTTGGTTCCAGAACTGACCTGCATGTTCAGAGTGTAACGAGGACAGGCCACGTCTATCGGGATGTCATTCTGGAACAACATGTACGTTTGTTTCGGGGCGCCATGGGTCCTGAATTTCTGTTTATGGATGACAACGCCCGTCCTCACCGTGCAAACATTGTAGACGAATGCCTTCAATTGGAGGATATCACCCGTATGGATTGGCCAGCATACTCACCGGACTTGAATCCAATAGAGCATGCGTGGGATATGCTTGGCCGACGAATTACAGCCCGTCAACCCTCCCAACTGTCAACCGGAACTTCGGAGGGCATTGCTTGATGAGTGGTGTTATATTCCCCAAGATCAGATTGATAATTTGATACTCAGCATGCGTAGGCGTTGTAAGGCCTGTATTGCATCGTCCGGGAGACATACTCCATATTAACCATACTGTTTTTTGTAAATAGGTTCTTTTTTTAAAATTGCTCCAGGGAGTGAAAATCGCAATTTTTATTAATTATGTCAAACATATAGCATCTTTTTTGCTCTTTACCTTTTCTTTAATAAATAGACTTTACAAATAAGTCAAATTTGTTTTTCTTATGTCTCTTTCTTTTTGCCTGAACTTCATTATGCTTAATTTATGGACATGAGTGTATATATCATAATGAGGATTTATAGAATAGATCCTTAAATGTAATCTTCGTTATTCTGAAAGTTTTGAGTCAGGGCCTAATTTTCCTATAGGGTAACTTGGCTTCAGCCTAGGTCGTCAAGATGAAGATGTGTCTACATTCAAACTGTTAGCAAAATTAGAATTACATTATTCTAAAAACAGTACACACTAAAACACTGAATCGAAAATAAGGAAACATTCTACACTATATGACTAATAAACAAACATAAAAATGTATTGGCTAAGATCAACGCGTTCGGCTCATTGGGTCTGCTCGTTTGTATATACTCGATTGCATAGTTTATACGTTCACTGATTGCTATGGCAATTATTGACGTGCCTTTTGTTACTAAGCTCTGGTTTGTTTTTGCATAAATAAAGTGCAGATTGGTGTAGATTGAACATACAAACGAACAGACCTATTGATATCCTGACGTTCGGTTAGATTTGTATTACTTCAATAATATGAAATACGTGTTAATGTTATTAGAAAAATTCTTATTTTAGGATTGCGATTGCGTACACGATCATTTGATTCTCGCCTTTTGAGTTCAGTAGGTTCAATACTTTAGTGAAGTGTTCATGGATTATCGAATTTTTTTTTTTTTTTTTTTGTAACAATATTTTCATTGTAACAAAAAAAAAAAAAATATTTTGTTTGTTTGTAAATGTTGTGTGTTATGTTGATTAGTTATTGTTACAAGCATCATATATGGTGCTGAGAATAAATGTCCAAATAAGCGTTCTCGACTCTTTTTATTTATTATCCGTGTCGCATTTTTTATAAAGATTAGTGTCAATTACAACGTGTTTCATTTAACATATTGATATATATCACAGTAATGATGTATTTTATTATCGCATGTAATTTACAAACTTAAAAATGGGAGTTGAAAGGGCCTCTTTTCATCTAAATCTGGCCCTGTTTTGATATATAGAAAAACGTCCAATTTTTTTTCCTTTATTTTCAATGGCAAGGTAATACAAAAAGAAGAAAAGTACAAAAGAAAAAAAGGAAATGTACACAAAAGAGTTCAATAAAGTTGACCGAAGTCATTGCCTTAAGTTTTTCGCCAGTATCTCGCCAAATCGAATTCCTCATGAAATGACAAGCAACGATGGAATTGAGCTCGGTTCATTAGTTCTGCCAAATCACAAAAACGCATTGTTTGTTAGCTATGTAGATGTTCACCCATACAGTTGTTACTTGTTAAAATATGGTATCTTCTCACGGTTCCAAACAGCTACCCGACGTGGGCCGTTTGGAACTCTGAGGAAAGTACTCAACTTTCCATCGCTTTGTCTGTATTAGGTGAAACAACTGTAATTTATAATTTCTAGTCATAGTATGTTTGATATACAGATGGTAATTCTTTATAGTATAGTAATACTGAGCATCAATCTAAGCCCTTTCTTGCAAGGAAATCAACCTGTTCGCTCCCAAAAGCTTCACAATGTTCAGGTATCCACTGAAGCACAACGTGCCTCTTGCCCTTGCCTCTTCGCAAACAATGTTCTGTGTGATTGAGACAGGCCATCAGCATTCCATTAATACACGTAGGTCAGCCGGGGGACGATTAGGATAGCAGCGATAGCTCATGCGAAAACTGTAGATCACTTAGCCATATAGAACATTGCCCTGGGTCCACCACTAGAAGGTAGGTCTACATTGCACCACGCAAAACGTTCAATAAACTGGCTAAAATATAATGAGCATTAATTTTATAGAGGCATTGAAATATTTTCAATTTAAAAAGATAATTCAATTTTTTTATTTTGAACTATATGGTGCACTCATAATAATCATTTTATCAAAAGAAAAGGTAAAGGATATTTTTTTCTTCCATTTTCTTGTGAACACTATTGTCATTTATTGTAACGATCGTTCCACTCCCAACTCTGATATTTCCTGTAGATTATGTGTAGTAAAAACGTTAATTTGGCTTTAAATTACATCGGGCTATTTATAATATATGTTTTATACAATTTATAATACCCGTTTTCATAGTGTGAAGAATGATGATTGAAAAATTAATCACCATTTTTATTTTCCAAAGTATTAACGATGCTATAGCCCATTGTCTTCAAGAAATATACTAGGGTGCTATTTGCTCTCTACTGTTTAAACAAAATTGTTGATAGTTAAAATATTTAGCTTAGTAACATTTTAATTCATTTTATATTGAGGCAAATGAATTCGATAATATATGATAGTTCATTATTATGCTCTAAATGAACTGCATATTTTATTCTGATTCACTAAAGAAATTGCAAGTAAAAAATAGAATTACAATGGTTTAAACAAACTTATTATGAGGATGGACAAGGCATACTTAATATATACGATATTTGAATTATTAAGTTTACTGAACAGCATTTATTTGTTGAAGTTGCCTTCAACTTCAAATAGTTATAATCGAATGTTTAACAAATAGAACATTTATTTAAAAATTAAAAAATTCGGTACAAAATGGCATCATTTACAAACGTGGAATCTATATAAAAATACAACATGCTGGGATGTGAAAATGATTAATTAGTTTTGAATAACACCACTTGTATTCTGTATAAAAGAATGTATTTTTGTGCAGGGTTTTCTTAGAGAATTCTCATTCACGTGTTGGTCGCTCAAGTAAAAGTCACCCTATGGCCCGTGTGAGAAGAAGGGAATATAATCTAGCTGGCAGGGAAGTCACCTACGGGATTGCACTTTATTATACTGCGATATTCCTACTCAGGTTGGTCGATACTCCATGACTACCATGAGAACAGAATAACAGAAGGTAAAGATGGATCTCAATAATTAACCCTCCCCCCCTCCCCTTTGGGAGACATTAGACATGACGGTATTTGGAATAAAATAAACTCATCATGTAGTAATTTAAATTACCCCGTATCGTCAGCATTTTGCTAATACGATGTTCATTAAAACCCAAAAATTAGGCTAGTAAAATTTTCAGGATCTAAACGAAAAATACTCAAGATAAAAAAAAAAAGTATTTTTAAAAATATTAAATTAAATAATTATTTATTTTAATAAATGCTATACTAGAATTTTCTTATTGTTTCTCAGCCTCGAAATTTTTTTTAACTTCCTAGCATCATTACGTTTTGATACTATTGACTCAATTGCATTTTTGAGACTCATTCTAATCACTTATGGTAACTGGAGTATTATACTTTTTTTTTGTGCTTTTCAGCTAATCCTTGAATTCTATTTCACTATCTGTGAAACAATGAGCATATTATTTACGTTTTATTATCGATATATTTTGTTTCAAATTTATCAGGACGATTTAAAGCAACATGGAAGAGCAAAAGTAAATGAAAGAATGTTGAAGAAGATAGTATCAGGGTTGCCACATTAATATTGATATTGAAAATAAAAAATCAAACAGAAAACATTGTATAAGACAAAACAGACACTGTAGAAGGTTTATTTAAACTATTTTGTTGTTGTAAAAATATAACAGCCTAAAATATTTTTTTCAACTTACAAGACTTATTCTATGTATCTAATAAATGTTAAAACCCTCACTATTTTAAAATTTTCATAGTATAAACTAAGAACCAAGACATATAGTATATGCTCAAGATCTTTGGAAAATTTCCCAGCATTGGAGTGTTCGTCAAGAGAAGATGTGATGAGCTAGGCACGCACCATGTTGGAGTGAAGCCTAGAATTCATCCCTTAGACAAAGATTTTGTGACTGCTGTGAAGTATAGGGATGGGATTTTGAAACCATCAATTCATCTATTCAGCAGTTCGCTTTGATTTATTTATGGATAAGTGCAGACATAAATTGTATAGATAATGTTTGAAATACTCTTAAATAAAATATGTTCAGTATGGCAGTTATGTTCCAAAATATGCAGCTTTCGTCAAGAAAAAACAAACTTGCCAAATTTTACTTCAAATAATTTAACGAACGCTTTATCCATATTCATAAATTTTCCTGAAATCTATCCAGCAAGCTTAATTTTGTATTCAGTTACTCTATATTGAAGGATTAAACAAAAAAATTTTAATACCATTTATCAATCACGAAATTTTGTAACATTTTGCTTTTAATCTTAATACATTTCATGCAGTATTTAAAACAGAGCACACGGTGTAGCCAATTAATTTCCGGTATTTTCCTTCATCGCCCGAGATTCTTCCCAAACTTTTAAAACTTATTAGTAATTTTCACTTAATCTTGTGTTTCTTGACGAATATGCTAATATAAGGAGTGTTGTGTAATGTAAGAGTAAACTTAAGATCAGTAATGAATTAGAATATAATAAAATGGTTGTTTCTTGTCGTTTTTAAAACGATTTTGTAAATTACAGTATTTAAATTCCATCATAAAAGATAATATTAATTGTTTTTATAAAACATTTAACATATTACAGTATATTAACATCTGCATATATTTTTTATTAATGTACAATGTTAATATTACTTAAATAAAAGATATACTATAATGACTATTTTGCTCATGGCTATTCTTTCATGTAATAAATTCATTTATTATTGATAAGATATGAAAGGTAAAATTAAAATTTCAACGAATTGCACAAGGACATTGTTAAAAATCATACTATAATTTTATGAAAATAGGTGAATAGGAAAAATGTTATTATATATATTATTTTAATAAAATTATTATTATTATTATTATTATAATTATTTTAATAAAATATAATTACTTTAAATAATAATTAATTAAATTTATTTGCATTGCTGTAACGTAATTGGTAAGAAATAAAATACATTTATAGTCCTCACTTTGTAAATACAAAGTTAACATTTTATAATTGTCGAAAAATGTTGAGTCAAAGTAATTTAACTGGTTAAGTAGAAGAAGAAATTATACAAATACTTCAATAAAAAAAAAAAGAGTGCTTGAGAAAAAAAAATCTCAAATATGTTTAGTGTTTTATTGGAATATTGAATAAAAATCAAAATATGAAAATTTGCATTAAAATAAAAATGAAAAACATTTGCTTAAATTATTATAAAAACCTCAAATACACGTAAGACATAGATTGAAAAACAACTGAAAGTGGCTAGTAGTAATCAAAGAGAAATATGCTTCGTAGGTAATATATACAAGGGTGCATATAAATACTTTGAATTATGCTCTGCCAAGCAGTAGAGCACCTATTTTAATGTATAAAAGGACATAAATACAGGTTATTTGAGCTGTGTTGTAGCACTCATCGCAGTCGTGATATGCTCATAGTCCCATGATTCAAGAAATTTTGGTAATTCTGCATGACGTTGATATTAAAATTTTATAACACTTAAATATACAGCAACCCTAATAAAGTGTATATTAATATTCAATTCTGGTGGAGAGATTTACTCCACATTACTTTAATCCACTCCTTTCTTAGGTCAACCATGAGGACTTCTTTTGTTGTCTAACTGTTATTTAAATTTAAATTTGCCTCTGCATTAAGTTCCATACAAGTGTCTTGCAGTTGACAACTGGAAAATGTCAAAAACAGATGATTTAAGGAATGCGTTTCGTCTCCAAGAAAATCTCCAATTTTACGTCGTGTTTTTTGTTTTTCTAAAAGTTCAATGTAGCATTCACATATAAAAAGAACATGTTTTCTCAAAGGCAGCACATGCAGCATTTAACGACCTCCACTCTATAATGGCCATAGTTCCAATATAGAATATGTGAGTTTTCATATCATGATGCTATTTCTCATCGATATAACACTGGAAGGAACTTGATGACCTCTTTCCATGAATAGTTGATCACGTGTCTTTAATATCAGGTGAAATGAAGTAGAGTATATCTGAATCCATTTTTACTGGAGAATATCGTAATGGCACATTCTTACATAATCTCACCTCAGCCCAATCGTTTTCTTTGATGTTCTCTAGTTAAAGGCTGACACAAAATATAACACATACCTGGCATTTTAGCATAAGCCTAAAATAATTTAGACCACGAGACATAGTCAGGATGTCCTCCTTTGTGTGTTCCATTTGAAGCTACTTAATGATTGTTAATCAGTCTAATGCCCATTTCCACTTACTGTTACTGTTAAGCATAGGTAATAGGTAATCCTTGATTCATGAATGACATGTGAATGAATATTTACTTAGATACTCCTATTCCATAATAATAGTAGAAGTTGAGTGAATTAAATTTGTCCTATAATAATAGCAGTAAAAAAAATAAATATAGATAGCAGCATTTATTATAAAAAAAACCATTAAGTTAAACAATAAATTGAAATATTATTCCTAATTCTCATTTTGAGTGTTTAAATAGCTTTTGAAATTTTCAACAATTTTGTTACTGCATTTTAAATTTGTAGGTAGAATCCAACTTCTAGGTTGGCAAGCTTTACTTTTCTCTATATGTGTGAGCTTAAAATGAACATGGATTTCCTCATTTTATGAATTTTCCTTTTTCTAAATTTCGAATAATGTAGATTTGAGACCTTCAATGGTGTGAGTTGCTGATCATACGTTGCCTTTTCTGCTAAGAGTTTTCCTGCATAATCTTCGCATTTCCGTCCACAGTTTTGTTTATTCGAAGAATCAATCATTAGCATAAGATTCGTCTAAATACTTATTTTTGGAAGCATGTTTTCATATTCCTGAAGGGTCGTTCTGTTGCACTTCAATTGGGTAAGGAGTTTATTTAGGTAACGTCATTGCACTTTCCTACATCTACACATGACTTTCTACATATTTTTAAACATATTAGAGATTCATATTCCTTGCATCTTCATTCATGGTCTCATTTTTTATACATTTAAACAAATTGTCCCTCATTCACTCAAAGCGATTTCCTATCTAATTCTTATACACTCAAGAGCCAAAACATTATGACGACCTGTCAATAACGAGTTGGCCCACCTTTGGCGCGCAACACAGCTTCAACCCGCCTTGGCATGGATTAATACCACCACTTAATACCAGTTAAATACCACTTCCACCTGATCACGTGCCTTCCACGTCGGGTGGTCATAATGTTTTGGCTCTTGAGTGTAAATAAATCACATAAATGTGTGATAAATGTGCAGCTAAATTATAACTCATAATCTTTTAAGTAAAGGTTGGAATTTTGGACATAGATATTTAAAATTTTCAATTATTTCAAAAGCAAGAAGCAGATGCTGCTGCAACTACTTCCAATAGTTCAAGAACATTACATTTTCGTGTATAACAAAAATACTACACATAATTTAATTTCGTAACACAAATTATGGATTTAATAAAGTAAATGTAGATGAATGAATGTTCAATTACTAAGTTAGTAAGCGATTTATTTATAAATACATGTGCTGTACTAAGTTTTTGGAATTTTAATTATTATATGTTTTAAAGTTACGCTTAAGAATTATTTTAAATAGTTTATATTATTCATGTCATGACTGAAAAAATGGGAACGCGATAATTAACTTTTAAAAAAACCAAGATGTCTTACAGAAAAATACATCATGTCGTATACATCAGTAGCAAGTAATTTGCAAAATTCCTCGACTACTCGACAGCCGCTTTCGCTATTTTCCAGAAGTCTGATTTCGGCAGCCGGTTCCATTTCGTGTTATACGAGTAAAAAAGAAGTCACGGTAAATAGTCTTCTTGAAACTCGTTAGGGCGTAAAATGAACGACTGAATCTCTCCACGAATGGAAAATAGCTCGGAATTAAACGCGGAAAGAGGAAAACGAATTCGAAAAGACATTTCGGATCTCGTGCTACTTTGTTGCCATTTAAAAGTGATAACTAGCTCTCTTCTTTTTTTTTTTTTTTTTAAATAATTCTTCGAATGAAAATTTTCTGCTCCGTATTTTTACTGCCAAATAGTAGTCTTTCATTTTAAGAGTTTTTAAATTAAAACAGTACTTTTTTTTCAATTCCTTCTATTTGCTCACACTCTCCCTATATATATCTTGTTCAAATTTTCAATCTTTTCATAAAACACTTTTTATTCATCCACTCAAGTTCAAATACATTTTTTTTAAATTGTAGTGGATGACACTGGATGTGAATGCAGTTTTTCAAATGTTAATTCATTCATTAAATTTAATTAATTAAATTTAGGTTTTTTTTTTTAGATTTAAGTTGCATATATCTATTAATAGAGGGCGCCAGATAAACTTAAAAATTGAATGAAGATTATTTATAAAGGCATTATAGTGGAAAAAAAGTAGGAATTGACATAAAAAAATTTTTTTTTTTTTTTGTTTAGAAAAAAAAAAAAAAAATCTTGGAATGAAAATTTTCTGCTCTGTATTTTTACTACTAAATAGTAGTCTTTCATTTTAAGAGTTTTTAAATTCAAACAGTAATTTTTTTTATCTAGGCTTTTGAATTATTATATTTTTGTTTAAAAAGAAATTTAAAGAACTGAATGTGAGTTAGCCGGAAAGTATTTAAATGATGCATTGTGTCAGACGATGAGAAATTTATTATTTTTTATGCATCCAATAATATTCTAAATATATTCATCAAAATGTGGAAATCGTATAATAGTGCATAAAATATTTATTATTTTAAAATTTAATAGAATTAATATTCTATAATCTTATTTGAGAATTTTCACATACATGTTCGCTAAATTTTAAGTTCTATTCGTTGCTGCAAATGCATTTATTTAAATGTACTAAAGGATTTAACATGCATTAAAGGATTTAACACAGAAGCACATTAGCATATGTAAAATTTTCTATTAATCCAAAAGTGAGGCAATTTATAGTTTTTGATATCACTTATATCCATTCGGGGGTAATTTCAACTATTATTATTGTAATTATTTTTATTATTTAATCATTAGAAATAAAAACATATTTATTTATTTAAAATTTTTATAATCCTTAAATGTGTAAATTCGTAACTATATATTTATAAGTAAAGAATAGATAGAAACGTTACCATGATTTGTTGCTTGCTAATGATATACTATAAAATATCAGTTAAAAACTTTCTGTGACACAGTAAGAGAGAAGAAACTTGAAACACATACGAAAGTATCACAATCTATGTAAAAAATATGTAATAATTACTTTTTTTTTATTTCTATATTTCCTTTAGTATTGACTTTTATAATAAAGATAAATTTACTAGCAATTCTGTAAATAAAAATTTTTAAACAGCAATTAATTACAAGAAATAAAATGATTAAAAAGTTTTAAAAAATGATTGTAATTTATAAATAACATGTTAAGTTCATTAAATTCAAAATGTTTAGTTTATTATTAAGAAGAACTTTGTGAATAGAGTATGTGCTTTTAATATGATATGTTCTGATGTAATATGTTCATTTAAATAAATGTATATACAGAGATAAATACAATTTTAAATTTAAAATATCTATGCCGGTATCCAAAAACACTGGAAAAAAAGAATTGTTAAAAATTTAATGATGTTGCTCCCATTAAGTTAAAAATGTTAAATATTTTACACGCAATTATCTTTTTTTTTATTTTGAATAGTATATTGGTCTATACTACCTATTTAATCTTTGTTTTAATGTTTAATTATTATTTTCAAATTTTTTATTCATTCTTTTCATTATTTAAAAATTTCATTTTTAAAATTATTTATATAAAATTTTTTATTATATATTTTTTATTAATGTAGAAAATTATCTTTCAAATTTGTTTTGTTTATTGCTAGGAAGCAGTTTATAATGTATTGTTTTAATATATTGTATTTCAGTATACCTTTTATCAGAATTGCAGTTATAAATTTAATGGTAATGCGTTTATTAAATACGTTCTCATCATAATAACACTATAAAATTATTTCATCCATTTAATATCAAATCACACATATGCATTTCAGCGTTTCATAGTATTTCGAGCAAACAAGAGACTAACAAATGTTATATTGGGTTTCTCTCAAAAATAGTTGTAAATTACCTAAAGTTAGTCTGTGACATTTAATGACGCAAAAACGAATCCACCTCATTTACAGAATCCTTTATTACAGTACAATCATCCCATAATTTATCACTTTGAGTGTTTTTGCCTTTTTTCAGAAACCAATGTTTGTTGTTAAGAATAAATCAATTTTATGGGCAATAGATTTTGTAAGACAGATCCTATTTCATTGTTAATTTTCTTCTTGTGCATTTCTATTGAAATCAAAATAGATTCCTTTGAACCATTCCCCCATCACTTTCGTTTTCCCAACCCGTACAATCATGTTCGTTAAAATTTATTTATTTACCTTTACTGTATTGTGCAATGCATAATTTATGTATACATTATATAGATGATATATATAATGTTATCCGGGAAAAGAAATATATAAATTAATTCATAACATTCTCAATCTTGACATTTTTTTACCATTAGCACAATAAAGAATATTGCATGTAATAAGAAATAAGGATAAACAATTGTATACGGTATTAAACATATATTGGGCTTTTCAAAAACTTAGCGCAAAAGTAAATTGAGATAGAAAAAAATGTATTAGTTCGAGAAACCGGCAGTTTGTAGATAACTATTCACTGTAGTAAATGATTATATTTGGCATGAAAGAAAACAATAACTTTCACAATATTGGCAAAAGTGGGATTTTTTTTTTCCTTTCTGGTAGGGGCGGTGGCAAAGAGATAGGTAATAATTGTTAAATAAGACATTTATATCATCAACATGGACGTATTGACAGACGTATTGCAGAGCTATTATGTTCAATACGTCCATCGTCATACTTTTATATATCTATATAAAATGGAAGTACATATTTTAGTCAAGCTGCGTGTGTTCCAATAAACTAATATATATATATATATATATATATATATATATATATATATATATATATATATATATATATATATTACAGTTAGAAGTCCATTTATTTTCTGAATCCAATCTATTTTAATTTGGAGAATAGAAAAAAATTTACGGAAAAATTATAATTATTTTTTTCATTTAAAAAAAATATAAATTTGACGTTTTATATTGCTATTAAAAATGAAAACAACTGCAAATATTTTGTTACAAATTATTTTTCTAACATTATCGTTTTGCAACTTAATTTATAACACCGACAGAGATTAATTATTTGTTCAAAAAATCTGCATCATTTTTAAGCATATGCATTTAAATTCGAATCTTCTAAAGTTGAAGCGTTAAAAATAAATTCTAGAAAGGAATTAAATTATTACAAAGTTGTAGTGAAGAACAGAAGGAGCTCTTAATTGGAAGATCGAGGACTTTTTTTATAATTGTTGTACTTCCACGAATGAAGTACCTGCATGAATGTGATGAGAAAGAAAATATAAAAATATTAAAAAGAATTTTTTTTTAATTTCTAATTTAATTTTAATTTTAAAACTTAATTAATAATTTTAATTTGTATAAAAGTTATCAAAATTGAATACATTGTATGTAAGCAAAACTGGGTAATTCCTAAGTATATTAATCGAATTTATATTATTTAAGGCGGATTATTTAAAATATTTTTATCTGCGAAAATATTTGCCAAATCTTTAATTCCGCAGTAGTAATTTTTCAAATATTGAAATGTTTTATTTTCTTCTACTGGTATTAAATGAATAATATAATATATTAAAATAACAAAATGTAGATTTGATGAATTGTATTACCAATTAATAAGCATTATGGTTTGTCAATTTTTATTTGTATTTTTTATGCTTAAAACGGTTTATTTATAAATGTGTATTGATCCTAAAAGACTTGACATTTTAATGCATTTAAAGCTTATTACTTCGTTGACCTCAATTTAAAACAGGACATATTTTTAGAAATATTATAATATCCTGTTAATATAATATTATAATACCCTGTATAATATCCTGTTAAGCAATATTATATTTACATATTTTTATATTTTTTAATATAGAATATTTAGCAATATTATATTTACATATTTTTAGTATGTTTTTAGCATTTTTTTTATTAATAATTTTATGCAGAACATTGAAAACAATTATATAGATAGAGATCTTGTCTAGACTAGCTCATTATTGACTTCAAATCTGTTAGTTTGCGACAAAAAGCATTGAATAAAATATTTTATTCATATTTGGATTTTTCCGTTACTGTTTTAATCTTTTATCCAGTTATGAAATACTTGAAAAATTATTATTATTAGATTATATCATTATTAGATTATAATGATATCAATAATTTAATAGCGATAATTGTTTATATAATTATTAATTATTATCATTATTAGATTATATTTCATAAAAAACATATATATATATTGTTGCGCCGCACATAAAATGCAATTATTAAATTAAGGAAAATTAGTTATTTTATTGACCATCACAATTTTGTCAGGAAATGCACATTATTTAGCAATTAGTATTATATTTATTCAGAATTTATTATTATTAAACTATTTAATTTTCACAAAATTTATTATTGAAGCAGACAGTTCAAATAATAATAAAAAAAAAAAAAAAGAACTGTTTTTTTTCTTTTGTTTAATTTCACCTAATACATTTTAACATTTTTTAAAAATCTTTTCTGTAGCATATTAGCTGTTTTAAATTGGAACTAGATAAGCTGGATAAAATCACCATAAATATTCGGGCTGTAGTAAGTAATCTGTAATTTTTTTCTACAGGGTTTAGTACTTTTAATCATAGTATATTTAGTATAGCAAATGTTTGTCACATTTCTCGTAGCTAGCAAAATATTGCACATAAGTTTAAATTGCATCCAAAAAATTCCCGTCACAAAAAAGCAGTAACCGATATTAAATATTTTAATAATAAGAATAAATAATAGTTTATTTATTTAAAAATAGGAAATAAAGTGGAAGAAAGTAGAACAGAAAATGACAAATTATAATAAATGAAATGAAAATAGAAAATGATATAAAAATAAAACATCTTTGAAGGATAAATATCGTGAAAAGTGCTATGTTTAAAAAACGACAGTTTCAAAAAAATTGTAATAAAAATCACACTCGTTTATGTAAGCAATAGAATGTCTAAGTAATCTATAAAATGTGTAGCGTTTTTAGTTATATATAAATTATTCTAATTATTTTAAGTCATTTTCCTAGTCATTATAAATAATAGCAAATGTCATTTTTTCCTAAATTTTAAAAAATCACGAAAGTGCTTTTACTAAAGAGACATTTAAGAAAATAAAAGAAATACAAAATAAAGTACATGAAAGTTTTATTGAGGAGAACAAGAAAAAATAAACTATGAATGACACAATCATCAAAATAGTTTTGATGAAATTCAAACATGAATTTTGCAAGGAACTAAATCTTGATATAAGACATTACTTTACTTTAATATTCTTTCTAACCTACGACTTGTTATAGTGAATGTGCATATTAATTACGAACCAAAACCGGTGGAATATTTGAATCAAATGAACCATCTTAAGTTGGGAAATGTTCGGACCTGAAATATGTTAAAAAATTTCGAATTACTTCCCTTTTCTTTATAAAGCATTCATATCCACAAATTTTATTATTTAACTTCTGTAATGGGTAAATAAATACACTAAATAGTGTTTAGATGTATTAATAAAGTATTGTAACCATTTGAGTATTTTGAAACTAAAAAAAAGTTCAAATGTTAAATAATTTAAAATGTTCAACCTTCGACAGAAATATAAAACACCCTTTCTACAAAGCTTTTTTTTAGTTCAAAATTCTTAGGAATTCTGTAGATATTATTCTTTCACCACTCCACTTACTCAAACGACACGGAGAGGAAAAGAAAAGGAAAAAAAAAATTCTTGTTGCGCGCTCAAATGCAGTTCTATAAATCGAAGTTTGACAGAACTCTTTTTACACAGAGAAAGAGGCTTCTTTATTCCAGAGCTTCTTCACTGCCCACGCTAGTTGCTATTATTATGTCTGAAATACAGGAAAAAAAACTGTTTTGAATAGTACGCAATTCTACTAAACAAATGAATCTTCCTCTAAAGTTATTTCTTTTTTTCTAATAAACTTTTGAACATAAACTGTCTTTGTATCTCATTCGAAACATTTGATTGGGCAAAACAAAAGTTTTTTTTTTTTTTTTCATTTTATTTTTTACGTCTATCTCGTTATGTTCATAAAATAAATTGTTGCTGCAATCAGACAGTTCAATGAATGCAATGATAATAGTCAGCGTTTACAGTTAAAATCAAATAAATGAAAAGAGAAGGCATGTTGGATTGATGAACTGCATGGCTGAATTTTGTATACTTTTACTGCGTTGTTAAATTTTTCGACAGTATAGAATTTTTAAATTCATTGAATTACCTTGATTTTGGTTAAATTCCAATGTATAAAACAAGAAGGAGTTTTATTTCATTGCAGTGGAAAATGTTCCTATCTTATAAAAAATTTACCTCTTTGGAGGTCTATCTGAGTCATATCTGAGTACTTGGGAAATGTTTGATTTTGAACTTTGGATATAGCAATGCAAATCCTAAATTCGACTAAGTACAAATCTAATTTATATGGAAGTAACATAAGCATAAGTAACATGATAAATCAAAAAAATTTATACATTCTAAATCCCTCTGTCTGAATTCAAACGGTAAAGAAATAATCAGACATTGTTTTGAAATCTGCAAATCAGAATATCCTATGAACTCAAGTATATCTAATTACTGCCATAGTAATCTCCTTACTGTCCGATTAAAAGATAATCAACCTAGAAATAATAACCATAAATTTGAATTACTGTTACTTTTATGATAACAGTAAAGTTTTAAAATATTAGATAAAATTGTTTTTATGTAAAGAATTGGTACAATTGTAAAGAATTGGTTTTTTCTGTCATATAGTAGATTAAAATTTGTTCAAACAAATCCTCGAGTAAAAAACGAAATTCAATTTCCTCAATCAATACAAAAACAAATAATCTTAATACGTAAATTTAATTAACATTTTTTATAACTTTTAAGGGACATTTTCTGCAACTTTATAGAAACTATCTCAGTTTATTTGATCATCGATTATAAGCTACAGTTTTTATACCGCACCGTTAAACAATAAAGTGAGAAAATAGCTGTTGCCGTTACTTAATCGAAACTTTTACAACATTGAATTTTTTTTTCTAGCAGTAAAGATTTGCTATTTACAGCATTCCTAAACTGGGCGCATTTTTGTGCCCTATAAAAGGCAGATGTGTTTCCCATTTACGTCGCAAATTCACCCGTGACGTCGCTAACCACGTGTTTATGCTCCGTTGCCACCAAAGACAGCAATAACTTCTCAGAGACACGGGTGTTAAAACTTCAAGTTCCTCTCGTGCCGCCTTTATGGCTTCAGCACAACAGGTTCAAGCATTCAGAGCGTAAGGAAAGATCGTCTCCTTTCTTAAAGGGAAGACAAGTATATATCTCTTATGAATTTCGAAGATTGAATTATTCAAAGCTTGTGTGTTAAATAAGTGAAATTCTTGAATTGTGCAAAAGGCTTGACTTATTTTAACGAATAAAATAAAAAGGACAGGATGTTAAAAAAAAATTATTTCAATTTTTTTTAACAATAACCTACATCAATTCTAGTGGTCTGGTTGCCCATTGGCTAGCGCTCTGGCCATTGGTATCACGGGCTTCAGGTTCGAATCCTGGCTGTAACATGGATGTTTGTGAGTGGTCCGGAATCCACTTTAAATTGTACGTCCCGGTCTTTTTAACCCTCGGAGCACAAGATGACCATAGACCGACAAACAAAACCACATTATATCAATTCTATGTAAACATTTTATCGGGTTGTCAAGCATAAAATTTGTAGAAAAATAATGCAAAGTTGGTGGGCATCTAACAAATATAAAGAATTATTTTATTCATCAAAGTATGCACTTATATTGTCTATACACTTTTGCTATTTAAACAGCAGTTTGTTCAGGGAGGTGGTATGAAACCCTGGCGGACAAGAGTTAATGAATTCCTGGATGGACATTTTTACAGCATTGCAGGAATTAATTTGTTTTCCTATTAAATAGTTGCCCACAGTGCGAAAGAAGTAATGACCAGTGGGGATACTAGGCTGGTAAGTGTAGAGGGTGATAAAGAAGTTCCAATTAAAATTCCTGTAGTTCTGCCACAATCTTTCCTGCAGTGCGTGGTCTAGCTTATCAGGCAATAAAATAGATGTCCATATGTTGACTAATCTAGGTTGTTTTTCCTTGAGCTTTATCATCAGTTTGTCCAGCCGGTTGCAATATATTTCTGCTGTGAGCGATGAGCCAGATTTCATGAAATAATAATGGATCACGCTAGACCATCAAAAACTCACCAGCAGTTCCTATTGAGGAATATTTACGTTTTGGAATGTGTTTTGGGGATTCCATATTGGCCAATCACTGTGCTGAACGTTGGTGATTGTCATATCCATTTATCATCACAAAGAACAATTAATTTCAAATGTGTATCACATTTGGGACAATAAGGCAACATCAAACAACCTTCCAAATGCTTATGTTTCTGTTTTTCATTCAGTTCTTTTGAAACTTACTTATCCAACTTTTTTTCACCTTACCGATGTGAGCTAAATTAGTTAATATCGTTTGCGAGATTTATAAATTTTTGCTTGTTCATTGTGAACTACTAAAGAAATTTTGTTTCTGTATCTAATTTTGTTTTGTTTTGTTTCTGTACTAATATAATTTTGTACTGTGTCTGGTATTCTTGGATACTCTACATAATCTATAATACGATGCAATAGACTAATTTGGCCATCAACATATCAGAAACATTCATCATTATACAATCTTTCTCATGCTCTCAAAAGATTATATATATATATAAATATAAAGATCCATTTGAGTTCCATATATAAAAACCTTCAATTTGACCTACAATTGCAATTAATTTTCTTTTTCATTTTTCACGGTCTGCAAACTGCTAACCAAAACGCACTTACACTTTCTCAGACTCACCACAGCATTAGCGATTTCGGAGGTGTTGTTCGCTCCTCTGCCTTCCCAAGATGCATTTCAACCCTTTAGTGCCCCCCCATGACAAAAAAGGCACATAGCTCATGACAATTCTTTGTCTGCTGATTCCTGTTGACATTCGACATTTTCTGCCTCCAACGATATTTCATGTATATACGGGGCGCAACCTAATATCGATACTCTGACATTATATCCTCAACCGGCCTCTTAGACATATATCTCCAATTACAGAAATATTACAAATGAAATTATAAGTTAAATTTGATATTTTTTTTATTTAAAAGAAAAAAAAGCATCGGACATTGAGATCCTCTGACATGCCCAATTTATTATAAATGCAAGCGTCACTTACGGTCGGGGAAACTCTTAAGTTCATCGTTACAGGAGCGTGTTAATCTTAATTCAATCACCAAAAAAGTCCCAAATTTTAATATTAAATATATCGGCAAATTTTTGTCAGAAAGAAGTGAGCTTTTTGTTTTACATTTGTTTTGGTTGAGTACAAAGTTTTACTAAATGTAGAATAACTACAAAACCAGTAGACTGTATAAAGAGTTTGATTTTTAATTTCACCATATTGATTTTTTTAAATAATAAAATCCCAATCATGAATGCTAACCTCATTAGAAACATTTTTGTAATTGGCAGTATATGTCTACAATGAACGGTTGCTGATATGAATGCCGAGTTTCGATATATATATATATCTCCAAACCCTCATAAAGTAAAACAGACCTTCACTTTTTAAATCAATGACCTCTAAAGTGTGGTACCCCAATGGGAAACACTAAGAAATCCACGGAATGTTCCCAAATATGTGTCTCATGACCACTTGCGAGTGTACGATTGTGTATCGCGTAAATTAAGGTTATTCCAAGGCCTCGGTATGCCTAATTTAATTAAGAAAGCAACGAATGCAATCTTACAGTTTGGATTTTGCAAACTCGAACAAACTTTTTCTGCACTGACAACAATTCGCACCAAGTACAGAAATAAATTAGAATTATCTTTGAATTACATTAAGAGGGTATCTAACCTATATTATATTACTAAACAAGAGGTAGCACACTGTTCACATTCAATTCCAATTAAAGATAGTTTGCACTTTAAATTAATGTCTGTACAGTGTTAAAAACTTGTATTATACACTCATGTCCATAAATTAAGAATAATTCAGAATCACACAGAAATTGAACTCTAAAATAAAAATTTCACCTGTAGAATTATCACACACATCTTGAAGAAGAATATGCAAATTACAGGAAACCACCAGATGGCGCGGATAGTACGTCACAATGACGAGAGTGTAAGAGAGGGTTTTTAAGGAATGGTGGCAAAGAAGTAAAATTGTCCACAAGCGCTTTAAAAGCCTTTCAGTGCAATAACCGCATGGTTATGGCACAAAGGAAGCATTTGAATGATTTTTTACGCGGTAGAATTATCGGACGACTGGAATGGGGATGTACCCAGCTGGAAGTATCCGACGAACTTGGAATCGCCCAGAGTGTCATCTCCAGGCTTTGGCAACGATTCCAAGATGATGGTAATGTGAGTAGATGTTACAGCACAGGTCGTCCCTGAGTTACAACGCCGAATGAGGACCGGTATTTAGCAGTTACTTCCAAAAGAAATAGACAGAGCACAGCATCAGACCTGTCTCTTCAGCAACCGGTACGACAGTTTCAAGACAGACCTTGTACAGACGCTTAGGGCACATTGGTTTATATGCTCGTAGGCCTGTCAGATGTGTTCCACTTATCGCAACTCACTGTCGCCTGCGATTAATCTGGAGTAGAGAGCATGCATTGTGGACACCGCAACAGTGGTTTTGTGTGATGTTTTCCGACGAGTCCAGGTTTAGTTTGCAGTCTAATTCTCGCCGGACTTTCATATGGAGAGCGCCAGGTACCCGTTACCACCAAGAGAACACCATTGAACGACACCGTTACGGTGGTGCAGGATGGCTCGTTTGGGGAGGAATTATTCTTGGTTCCAGAACTGACCTGCATGTTCAGAGTGTAACGATGACAGGCCACATCTATCGGGATGTCATTCTGGAACAACATGTACGTTTGTGTCGGGGCGCCATGGGTGCTGAATTTCTGTTTATGGATGACAACGTTCGTCCTCACCGTGCAAACATTGTAGACGAATGCCTTCAATTGGAGGATATCACCCGTATGGTTTGGCCAGCATATTCACCAGACTTGAATCCAATAGAGCATGTGTGGGATATGCTTGGCCGACGAATTGCAGCCCGCCAACCCCTCCCACCTGTCTACCGGAACTTCGGAGGGCATTGCTTGATGAGTGGTGTAATATTCCCCAAGATCAGATTGATAATTTGATACTCAGCATGCCTAGGTGTTGTAAGGCCTGTATTGCATCGTCCGGGAGACATACTCCATATTAACCATCATACTAACCATGTTATATTGTTTTTTTTTTTTGTAAATAGGTTTTTTTTTTGAAATTTGCTCCAGGGAGTAAAAATCGCAATTTTTAATAATTATGTCAAACATATAGCATCTTTTTTGCTCTTTTACCTTTTGTTTAATAAATAGACTTTACAAATAAGTCAAATTTGTTTTGCTTCTGTCTCTTTCTTTGCCTGGACTTCATTATCCTTAATTTATGGACATGAGTGTATATATATATATATATATATACAATTTTTAATTATTTTACTCTTAGATATAAGCGATCGAAAACATTTGTCGATTACTATTTCAAATCAAAGTTGGGAGATGTTGGTTTAACGATACTGAAGAATCCTTCTATTTCGAAAATATTCCAAACAAAGAAAAATAAATTTCAAACAAAAATCGGTTGAACAGTTAGCATGTGCATTCTCGAAAAAAAGAATTTAATTTTGCTACATGATTGTGTAACCGAAACAGTCTGAGGTTACTTTTTTAAAATTAAGCTGATAACAAAACGTTTCTTAACAGAAATATTTGAACACATTACCTGAAAACAACATGTGTTTCTTAACGTGCACATTTCAAATTTCAGCGATTTTAAGTAACGCAATAAATTAAGAACATGCCCTCCTGTTTTGTGCATTTGCTAAAATTCCTCCGTCGTTGGCGATGCTAAAAGTCAGACGACTTCGTTGTAACCGTAAATATTTGCTGATGTCGAAATTTGTTGGAGGGTATTTTATCACAGCCATAAAATTATTCGGTAATATATATTTGGAGTGAAAGTTGGATAAAAATGGAAATGTTCGGATATGTAAGATATAGTATACGAAACTTTCTAAAAGATATTTGGCCTCATCCATAATTCATAGCATTTTAAAAGAGAGATGCTTTTGAAAAGTGTAGCACGTTTTATGTATAAATTGAATGGAAAAGGTGGTTTTACTTCAAATGAAAACATGTTGTATAAACATCATCTATAAAGTTTACAGATTCTTCAAACAATTATATACTTTAAATATCACATATTTCAGTTTTCTCATAAAATATAAAGAAAGTGGTGCGAAATAAACCTTTAAAATGACGACAGTGCGAGTTTATCTTTCATTAAAGGATGAATATTTCCTATGGTGTGTCGCTAAATGAGCATAATTTAAACTGCTTCATTCCTAAATAAAAGATGTTTAAATTAGAAATGGAAATTTATTCATCTAACTATAATTTTTCTTGAAAAAGATTATATAAAAAGTTTAGGGTTCGGTTTGATTCTCTATGGTTTGATCACAAACATCCTTGCCACCGCCAGAATTCGAACCTGGAACCTATAGTACCAAAGACTAGAGCACTATCCATTTGGGTATTTTGGTATGGCTTGGTGAATAACGAAACCAAGGTGCCTAACTTCAGAACCAAAGATGAATGGTACAAAATTCAATAAGCGATGCCGAACCGAAGAATTCCGTGTCTTTGTCTAGTATGGGCACGTTAATTGGTTGTCCAAAATGCCTTTTCCTTGGGCTCAATAATGATAGAAAGATTTGGTTAGGTGGTTTGGTTTGCCACTCTGTGGTCATTTTGTGCACACATTAGGCTAGTTAGGCCGGGATCTACAATTTAATGTGGGTTGTGAACCACTTACAAACATCCATGCCACTGTCAAGATTCGAACCATGATAGAAAGAAGTTGAAGAAACACCCATACACTAGATTGGATATATTTGTTCAAAATTGAAATTGCAAAAGGAGAGTTCAGTTTAGCAAACTACCCCTAGTTTTGCTTGTGTTACACTGAATCTGTTACTTATCTACTGTTCTAGTGACGAATGCCTATCAAATGCTGTCGTGCAGTCAAACTATTCTATTAGGAAATGCCTAAATATTACCTAGTAATTAATATGATACACATTATCCTGTTTTATTATCACTTTCCGAGGCTTGATGGGCGAGGGATTAGCTTCTGGTGCTCGGTGCTACGGGTTTCGTGTTCGATCCCCGGCTATTAGCGCCAAAAATGTTTGTAGGGGTTCGGAATCCACGTTAAACTATGTGTCCCTGTCTAATATGGTTGTAGAGCGTTGGGAGTAGTGCTGACAACCCTATCCCGTAAAAAGATAAAAGTATGCCTAGAAATCTGCCAGCAGGCAGACGACCTTAAATTGCTCCACCATGGGGCTGTTACGCCATTGATGATGATGATGAGGATGACGACGATGATAATCATTTTTCAATCAAATTTATTATAAAAAAGTCAGTCGTCTTTGGTAAAAAAAACCTTTTCTACGACCTATGCAATAATTATCAACACATCCTCAATCGACCAACAGCGAAATGATTAAATTACACCTATGTTAGTTTGCCAACCGAAAATTGACACTGTAGAGGAAATATTAAAAAAAAAAATGTCTAAATATGTTTCTGAAAGCATTTTTTTTTACTGTGAGGTGAGGCCTCAGCACATAGGGACATAATCTGAAATACTTTTACAATTCTTTACACTTTTTGGCAACAACAATCGAAGACTGAGTGCGCACGCTCGAGTGCCACTGCTGAAAGCGCTTTTGCTCATTTTGGGTATGAAAAGATTAGAGGGGATTGTATCGATAGGAGTTTTTAAGGAAAATATGTTGATCAATAAGATACGAGAGAATGTTATGAATAGCAAGTAGGGAAAAAAATAATTTATGCAATGCAGTAGAATAATTGTTTAGTAGGAAGATAGAAAAACTATTTGGATGATTTGAGCGGAAAACTCCATTTTGACAATTCTATACGGATATTTGTGTTTGCGTTATATGTTTGTTGGTAAGACTTAATAATTTAATGAGTATGAAGAATCATTCTTGTGACATTTTCTAGATCATCTTGCAAATTGTGGATTTGATTTGGTTTTGAAATGAAATTCCTTTACCAAGTAATCTGAAATTTGAGTTTTGATATTTGTTTTGGTTTGTTTGTCGCTCTACGGTCATTTTGTGCACACCTTGGGCTAATTAGACCAGGATCTACAGTTTAACGTGGATTCCGAACCACTCACAAACATCCATCACCGCCAGAATTCAAACCTGAAGCCTGCAAATTATGGAAGATATGCATATTTGTACATCTACTACATTGAAGTAGTTAAGGAAAAAATAACGTTTATTTATCCATAAACCAGAGAACAAACACAATGTTTAGCAGAACTATTTGCATGAAAGGGGTGGTGTAGAAACTAAAACACTAGAGATATTCTATACGGCTGAACTGCAATTATCGATGTTTTTTTAAAGTGATTATGGATGTGCTAAGAATCAGTTACATATTTTTGACTGGGAATGCGGTCGTCAACATCACAAAATGATCTCGATTATTTGACTTCTTCCCATCTGACAGGTAAGTGAGATTTTATTCATTCTTTTTTAAATGAAACTGAAGAACTTTTGAGTTGCATCAGAAGGTGGGAGATTTACAGGAGAATTTTCTGTTGCAGTCCGCATTCATTGAAATGACCAAAAACTTCTGACCCAGCAGACCCACAGATTTAAGATTATACGTTGCAATATCCACCAGATGATCTTATTTTTCAAACTAATTGGATACACCAACAATGGAATCGCTTTATATTATCTTGCACGTTTAGGTAATGCTCATTACAGCTATCATATAATAACAAAAGAAATATTTCTTCATTAAAATTTTTGATTTTGTTATTAAAAATTGTAATTTTTATTTTCGTTGCATTAATGAATTTTTTTTTTATCACCATTATTTATATTTGCGACTCGAAATTTAACTTCAGGTTCGTGTTTTCAGTAATATAAAGAAAGTTTCTTAACTAATTCCTAAACCACATTGTGCAAGTTTGCTTTTTAATTACCACATTAAACTGGAAGAACAAAAAATTAAAATCTATTAATAAGGATCATTACGCACAAAATTAAAGAAGGGCATTTTCAGTCTACATATCATCAGTCATTGTACACATTTTTATGGTAAAGTAATTGGTCAATGGAACTAATAATTTTTTTCTTATCAATTTCGAAGAACTTTTGGAATCATATTAGGCAATATGGAATAATTTTTCTCTTTTCTTGGAGGTGATAGAAAAGACTCTTTTTAACAAATTATCCATACTTGATTAGATGCCTTTCAAGCATCAAGATGCTGAAAGGCATTAACAAAAACTTAATTATGCAAATGCAGCCACTCCTTTGATTATCTGGCTTATTTTTGCTGCATTAAGTTAATTAACGGGGCTAATGCAAGTGAGTATGAAATAAAAGCTTTAGCGACAGATGTCTTCATTTTTATCGTCTTTTATGTTCTTTCATTTGCCTTTCATTTCATCATCTTCTTTGAATAAAAACATTCATTATTTTTTATGCAAACAAGGCAGTCCATTGTTAAAACCATAATCCTTTTAGTCTATGATATTAATGAATAACGGATTTATTAACTGAAAAGTGAAATTTTGTTTTCTTTCTTAATTCATAATTTACTGAAAAGTGTTTATTTAAAATTATTTTGCACACTGACAATATTGTCTGACTTAATCAAAATTGCCATTTTTGACAATGCGATATTATCAAAATTCCAAATTTTTTCTGTAAATTAACTCAAGATTTTTTATTTAAATTAAATATATACTTACATTTAATAAAATAGCTTTTATTCACCTTTTCTTTCAACACCGTTTTTTTCATCATTCAGCTTCTTTAAATATCACTTCTACAACGCAAATTTGTAAATATTTTATGAGTTCTTCACTTTTTTTGTCGCATATTTTTTGCATCTAATTTTCCTGTCATTGAAGATTTCGAGTCTTTACTGCACATGTTTTCCAAAAATTAGTCCGTTCATTACGGAACCAATCTTTACATTTTATTTCAATAAGTCATTTCATTTTGAAAAACCGAGCATACATTTTTTTTGTCAGTGCATTGTGTTCCTAAATATTGAAATAAAATGTATTCATCAACTGCAACTCACTAACCCTATACGATATTTATGGCAAACGTAACAACAAAAGTAATTGGGAAAAAAAAAAAAACGACGCAGTGAGAGGTTGTCAAATTATTTTTATGTAGCAAAACTTAAACTGACGGCATTGTAGAAAATTAAGAGATTTCATTAAAATTTACTTAAATTTTAATATAGCCTAAATATGTTTTTCCCGTTACAATAATTACAATATTTTCTCAATAGGACTTAAAATTCAATTTTTTTCTAAATTGACTAAATGGAAACCAAACACACAAGACGTCAGTAAAAACTGAAAAATGCTAAACTAAACTGCAGGCATTGTCAGTGCTAATATCCACCACTTACTTTCTCTGATGATTAAAGGTGATTATTGTCTTCCATAAATTGGTTTGGAGCCAATTACTCATGTTTTTCGTATTAAATGTGAAAAATTAAGAAATCCTTTCCATGATTATCCGCAAGCCAACGTGCAAGTATCATCATTTGACCACAAATCGTTAACACAATATCACACAAGCAATGTATATAATAAGTGTATATATGGTATGTATGCAGGTATATATGGTATGTATGTGTCTTTTCCTCAAAAAAAATAATACAATATGCAAATAAGGAAGTTGATGGGGCTATTAAATTAATTTAGCAAAAGTTATAGTATACGATTTGATATTAGGAAGCAAACGCCCAAGATATTTGTTAAATACCTTTGCCTTTCAGATTTTTCTAAGTGTTCTTCTGATTTGCTGAACGCAATCATAAGATGGAACATGTTTTTGGCAATAAATAAAATAGGGTTTCACACACACAAAGATAGAGATCTTGCATTCAGGCTAACACGTTATTGTCAAATAATACGATTTTCCAACATTCAATTGATTAGAAAACATTAAATATTTTATCTTATAATAATTAAATGTTTATTTTTTTTAATAAAATTTAAGCGGGATAATGATCTTTGTTTTATACTTCCATCAAAATTTAAAAATCACTAAACATTGTGCAATTAATTTTTAATAAAGTGAATTCATGATGAGAGAGGGCCTCACTGAAAGTACTGCAATTCATGGTTTGTGTATCTATGCCTTAGAATGAAAGTTTTTAAATTAGGGCAAGCTTGACTGTTCCACTACGTCCGTGAGCCAAGACCTAGCTATATCATCTTACAAACATACTGTACCTTTGAATAACCATTTCGAAACTAAATGGCGTGGGTGATGGTCCGTTCGCAATGGTACTTACAGCCGCATAAATTTCCTGAATCATAATTATAATGATTAATTTCGTTATATAATAATTGTAGGTTTTTAGGACAAATCCCTTGTTAATTAGTTAAAATTTTCAATTTTTATATGTACGCCAGTTATGTTTCTTAATGGGCCGTTACTTAAAAAGCCCATCTGATTATTATTTTGTATGATTTACTTTCATTTTAAATTTTACAATGTAAAAACACAACATGTGTAAAACATGTGTTTACAAAAGAAACGGTAATAGTAACACTGTAAATACGTGATAAAACGGTAAATTAAAACATTGCCGGATGGATGGTGTTCCGCAGACCGCGGTATGGAGGCCCTATCCTAAGGAAAACATTATTACAATTTGGCTGATTTGATCCTAGGAAAAGCTGTTTATAACACAAATGTCCCTCCAGTTAGAATAAATAATGCAAGGACCTAATTTCTCATTTGAGATAAAAAAATAATTACTATCATTTTCATGTAACATAATAACAAAATCTATTAAATTCTTTAAATATCCACTGGTGCACAGATGGGTACACAATTCGAAGATAGGATTAACGATAAACGTCATCGATCCCTGATAAATAATTACGCAACAACTGCCACTCCAAACAAGCCATGTTTTGCTAGATCTCAAAGTTTTGTTCGAAAAGGGCAGACGACTCGCAAATTGGACAAGGACGTCAATACGCGGATCACTCGGGCTTCGCCGGAAAGATAAAATGTCCGCGAGAGATCTGGGAGAGATGTGCGAAATAAATCCACTGCGGTTCTGCGAACACGACCATAAGTGCTTCACCCAAGTGAGTCGTGCTCCGAGAGGTATGACTGAGTTGATTCACAATGATGGATGTAGGGTAGATTTAATTTTCATTTTGTTGAATGCTGTAGACTGATTGAAAAATGTTAACAGTTGGTTATTAAATATGAAATTTATTTTTAAAAATATTTCATAACATAAGTTATATTCATAAATTTATTTTTCAGAATATTTAATTCATGTAAACGTAACGTGTGCTGAAAGAGCTCTGGTTGAATGGACGCGTCCGTTATAGTCATGCTTTCTCAAGGCAACTCACTATGTAAAGCTTCTAGGATCGTACAATGGTGGTTATATTAAGATAGGTACAAGATTCGAAGATAGGATTGATATTAAAAATACGTCGTCGAAAAATCCATTAGATAAATAATAATTACTTTGTCAAACCGAAATTCAATAAATTAAATCAAAAATTTTCACCAAACCACTCCAAACAAGCCATGATTTAGTAAAAATAAATAGCTAGATCTCAAAAAATGTAAAATGAGGATTGAACAAATAGTGCCATTCTTCGCCATTCTTCTTGAGTTTCACAATGCAGTCCAAACAAACCTATTCTTCACCTAATGGAATAGCCGAAACAGACGGAAAGTAAAACCAATTACCATCGTAATACCCAAGCAACGGAGTGACATTTGTGGCTAATGCACTTCCTGATGGATGGCCTCCCGACTTAATAGAGAAACATATTAATGAGGATGGAACGACTGCAAAGACTGAAATTGACACTCATTTGCAGAAGACATTATTATTCCGATTGTTGCTCCAGGACAATAGAGGTTGGAGGCTGCTTTGTCGGGAGGCGTGATTCATAAATTGTTGTTAGCTTCCACAAATATTTATGGCTCGTCAGAAAGTAAGGATGGACCTTTATATAGAACTTGGATTAGGGTCAGAAAAATTCTTACTGATCTGCTGTAATACGTTTCTTTTTTCAGTAATGGGTACTATTTTTAGTACAATTTGTTTTATTTTGTGAATCTGTCAATCCATTCGTAATTGCCCAAGAAACATTGTCTTCATTATAGTGACATATTCAGTTTTTGAAGTGAAGTCGTCCATTAATTTCTTTTCTTCAGAAATATTTTGTTTATAAGATGCTCTTAACTATTCCGTACGCATATTCATTCCGTATACAATTATTTATACTTATTCATGTAATTTTAGGCATCTTCTTCAACATATCTTATTGGACATGCACAACGCATGTATGTGCACGTTAGTGAATTTCCCATGAGATCATATATAACGATTTTGGTTTTACATGGATTATTTTTGAGATTTACTTGCTTATTTTAAATATTTGAAAATAATTTACTTTTTATATAGCTGAAATATTATGATTTTAATGCTATGCTTAAAAATATTTCCACTCATTGATATATTATATTGATATAGTTGTCAATATTCAATATAATCATTTGAATGTTTATATTAATTAAATGTATCACTTTTTTTTCATTGTCAAATAATGTACGTATTCATTTTTATACAGTTGAAATAAATGAAACTTTTTTCCCAGTTACAAATTTATAAAGTTGTATAAGGCTTAACATAAATTTATTAAAAAATTGCATCCTCAACATAAAATTTTTCTTCTATAATAAACTTTTAAAATAAGTTTATAATTATTGTTTTCATTTTTGAAATAGAATATATAGTGTTTAGTTTGCTTTTATATTTAAAATATTTCATTTATTTATTTTTTAGGTTTTTTTTACATTTAATTCGGTTGATAAATTCAATTCAGTTTATCTTAAAAAAACTTTTTATTTTTTTATTTTATCTGCAATGATGAATCATATTATTTTACCATATGAACATATTTTTGTTTTAATTACTTTGATTGCAATAAAATTATTGCAATGAAAAAAAAATATCAAATCTAATTAAATTTCTAAATTCCAGAATGGTTAATAAATTTAAGACTTTTTTTAAAATTCAGAAAAAAAATTTAAACTGCAAACAGGATATTACGGAAAGTAAGCAAATAGTAAAAAAATAAATAAATAAGATTGATAAATAAAAAAAAAAATTAAAAATTTTAAAAAGTTTTGAAAAGTAACAAACTTTTTCAACCATGAAAGTGTAAATAAATTGGATGCGAATACTTTTGTTCTTCATGCTTGTAAAACAGAACAAAAAATGTTTTCTTTTACTGTCTTCCATCTGTTTTACTTTTCAATTTGTGAGACGCGACTAAAATGGACACTTTAACTGCCCACAATAAAACAGCGGTATCTTTGATTCAGTGTTGCCAGCAATTTTTTTCCAAAAGTGTGTTTCCATTCACCCGAAAAAAATAACAAAGAAAAAAACACTCATTCCGATTTCATGATTTAATTTAGTTTTCGATTTTTCAAAATAAGATCTCTCACATTTGAAGCTTATTTTTTTCTTCAAAAAAGAACAGTATTAAGAAAACGAAAGACTTCAAAATAAAAATAAAAGTGTTTTTTGAATTTTAATAAGATTTGGGATTTATTTCATATAAGAACGAAATAAAAAAAAAAAACGGTGTTAAATAACTGTCTTCGTCTTTTTAATTTATTTCATTATTGGTTTAGTTATGTCTGCTTAAAATAAGTTGAGACATTTAAACAAAGTGGAAGAAAAAGATGTCCATTTTTTTTCAGTTCAAATTTGATGTTTTTATTAATATAATGTGATCGTTAAAAATACGCTCAAAGTATGGTACTTAAATATTACACTATTAGTATAAGGATCATTAAATAAAAACCAACTTGCTTTTTTTAAGTTGTTTAAAAGTAATTTTTATTAATATGATACAATTTATTTTATATTTTAAGAAATTCTTATATAAGATTTAAACCAATACTAGTTGTATATGAGCTAAACTCAGTAAAGATCTCGAGATTAATACTTGCAAGAAATTATTACTTAGTTCCCCTTCTGGAAAATAAATACGCTTGAGCATATTTCGACGAAGCAAATTAGAAAGATTTGATTTGATTTTTTTAAAGCAAAATAGGTAGATTTCATTTGACTCAGACATCTTGCAGTACGGATACTTTATATTCAAATTGAGCTTGTTTGTGACCAACAATTTTTTAAAGATGAATTTAATTTAAATGCTGGTTTGCTTATTAACTTAACTTAAAAATTTCCCGAGATGAATGCTCCCAAATGATTAATGCTCAGTTCTTCTACTGTAAAACGAATCTGCTCATAAATTATACGCAGGTGTGATTGAGAACAACTGATATATGTCTTGTAGTAAGATAACATTTTATTCGAGCTGAGCTTGTTTTTAACCAAAAAATGTGTCAAAGGTCAATCGATTAAGCTCATATACTAATAGCATTTAAGGAAATACAAAAGGTATTTCATTAAATGCTATTAGTATATGAGCTTAATTCAAAAAAAAACATCTGAGATGATTGAAATTTTATTGCAAAGATAATGAATTTAATTGCTTAATGCACAATTCTTCTACTGCAATGCAAACTCTTCCGTGCGAATTGCTACGTCTAATTGTGATGGAAAAAGTTGAATGTCATTGCAAACCAATTGTCAAGCTCATATCTTTTGTAGTTTTCCTTCTAGTCTTGAGAGTTGGACTCGTTTATAATTAAAATTAGATTTATAAAAAATTAAAAAGAATCAAAAATTGAAAATAAATTTATAAAAATTAAACGATTAAAATATAATTTATAAAAATATATGTACGGAAGTTTACAAAATACAATGAAGTCCCGTAGTTAGTTAAGTTTCAAATTTATAAATTTTTTCCAAGAATCAGGTTTCATCAAAGGTGGTATTATACTTCATGAGCTTTCTATTTAAAAACAAGATTAATTATAAATTAGAATCCAACACAATGATATCATGAAGGAGAATTAGTGAATGATAAAACAATTATAAATATTTACATAAGTTTCTGAATAATTTCGAAGTTAATTACTGTCAAGAATTTAATATATTTTCCATTCAGAAAATCGTATACACAATACATAAATGTTGCTATAATCACATTTTTATCCAACAAACTCTATTCTATTCTTTTCTTCTATAAGTGTTTCATTTTTTTTCCATGTATATGTGTGCGCTACGAAAATGAAAAAAAAAAACTTTTACACTTGGTTATAAATCTAATTTGATCTGATTAAGAAAGTTTTTACAATAAAATATTTTACACATGTATACAGCTGTACAAAATGTTATACAACAGACATTCGTTTCTTAAAGAGATCATTTTTAATATTTTTTTACACAAGTTAAGATTCAAAGAGAATTTTAAAACATTTGCCTTATATAAAAGATGCAGTTTTGAAAAATTTAAAGAGTGTGAAATTATTTTTATGTAATGTCAATTTTAAAATGCACTGAGACCTACGCTGAATGCTCTGTAGTTGTATTAGATTGGGACCTATGGTTTAAAGTGGATTTCGAACGACTACAAACATCCATGGCGCCACCGGGACTCGAAACCGAAACCTGTGGCACCAAGCGCCAGAGCTCTAGTCACACAACCATCAGATCCTCCATGTTAGTTTGGCCACCGAAAATTGACACTGTAGAGATAATATTAAAAAAAAAAACATTGTCTAAATATGTTCTGAAAGCAATGATTTTTACTGAGAATTGAGGCTTCAGTATATTGAGTCGTAATCTGGCAATGCTTTATAATTCTTTTTTGGCAACACATTTTTGGCCACAACAATCGAAGACTGAATGCGGCCGCTCGAGCGCCACTGCTGAAAGCAGTTTTGCTGAATTTGAGTGTGCAGAAAAAGTGTGAAGGGATTAGAGGGAGTTTCAACGATAATATATTGAAAAAGGGAATTAATCTAAGTGAGCTAAGAGAGAATGACCTAAAAGAAAATATTGCAATGAATAGAAGTAGGGAAAAAACGATTTATATAATTATGTGATACAGTAGAATAATTTTTTAATATTAAGATAGATAAGCTATTTGGAGGACTTGAGTGGGACAACTCCAGTTTGATAGTTCTATACGGATATTTGCGTTTTCTATGGTCATAAGAGTTCATAATTAATTGAGTGTAAAGAATTATTATTGTGACCTTTTCCTAGATCATCTTGCGAATTATGGATTTGATTTGTTGCTGTAAGGTCATTTTGTGTACGCTTTGAACTAATTAGACCGGGATCTACAGTTCAACGTGGCTTCCGAACCATTCAAAAACACCCTTGCCACCTCCAGGATTCTAACCTGAAGCCTGCAAATAATGGAAGATCTGCATATTTGTGCATCTACTACATTGAAATATTTATGGAATAATGAGCGTTATATTTCCTTAAACCAGAGGACAAACACAACGTTTTATAGAACTATTTGCATGAAAGGGGGCGGTGCAGAAACTGAAACACTCGAGAGTTCTATACAACAAAGTCAGTGTGATACGCCAAAAAATGTGAACGTAGCTGAACTGTAAATGATGATGTTTTTTTTTTTTAAAGTGAATATGGATGTGCTGCGAATCGGTTACATATTTTTTTTGCGGTCGACAACATCACAAAAATAATCCCGATTACTTGAATTCCTTCCATCTGACTGGAAAGTGAGAATTTTAATCATTCTTTTTTAAATGAGTCTTGACAAATGAACTTTTCAGTTTCATCAGGAGGTGGGAGATTTACAGGAGAATTTTCTGTTGCGGAATGACCAAGCAGACCCACAAATTTATGATTATACGCTGCAATACCCATCAAATGATCTTATTTTTCAAACTAATTGACGACACCAACAATGGAATTGTCTTTGTATTCCGTTGCATTTTAGGTAATAATCACTACAGCTGTCATAGAATAACAAAAGAAATAATTCTTCAACAAATTTTAATTGAATTTGTCATGAAGTGTAATTTGTTATTTTGCTTGCATTAATGAATAAATTAAAAAAAAAAAAAATTTATCACCAATATTTATATTTGAGATTTAAATTAAATTTCCGGTTCATGTTTTCAGTATGTTAAAGAAAGTTTTTTAACTAATTCCTAAATCACATTGTGCAAGTATGCGTTTTAATTATCACATTTAATTGTAAGAAAAAATAAAATACTATTAATAAGGATCATTACGCACAAAATTAAAGAGGGCCATTTTAAGTCTACATACCATCAGTCATTGTGCACATTTTTATGGTAAAGTAATTGATCAATGGAACTAATAATTTTTTCTCTTTTCTGGAGGTGGTAGACTCTTTTTAACAAATTATCCAATACTTGGTTAGAGGCCTCTCAGCACTCTTGATGCTTTTAGTGCATTAACAAAACTTAATTATGCAAATGCAACCACTCCTTTGAATATCTGGCTTATTTTTGCTGCATTAAGTTAATTAACAGGGATAATGCAAGTGCGGATGAAATAAAAGCTTCAGCGACAGATGTCTTCATTTTTATCGTCTTTTATGTTCTTTCATTTGCCTTTCATTCCATCCTCTTTTTGGATAGAAGAACATTCATTATTTTTTATGCAAACAAGGCAATCCATTGTTAAACCATAATCCTTTTTAGTCTGATATTAATGAATAACGAATTTCTTAACTGAAAAGGGAAATGTTGTTTTCTTTTATTAATTCATAATATATTGAAAAATTTTTACTTAAAATAACTTTTTCACACTGACAATATTGTCTGATTCATAATCAAGATTTTTTTCATTCTCATAGATGCCAATAGGTTGATAATGGGATATCTATCAAAATTCCAAATTTTCTAGTAAATTAACTCAAGTACTTAAAACAATAATGCTATTTTAAATTATAAAAATTAAATATTTACTTACATTTAAAAAACGTAGCTTTTATTCACCTATTTCTTTCAACGCATTTTTTTTCATCATTCATCCTTTTTAAATATCGCTTTCTGACAATGTTAATTTGTAAATATTTTATGAGTTCTTCGTTTTTGGTGTCGGGGTTGTTTAAACATTATTGCATCTAATTCGTTCCAGTCATGGAAGATATCGAATCTTTACTGCATATGGTTCCCAAAAAATTCGTATTAGTTTTCACCCAGTTCATTAGGGAACCAATCCTTACATTTCATTTCAATAAGGCATTTCCTTTTGAAAAACGGACCATACATTATATGTTTCTTTGTCAGTGCATTTTGTTCCTAAATATTGAAATAAAATATATTCACCAACTGCAGCTCCCCTATTCTGCACGATTTATGACAAACGAAACCGCAAAAGTAATTGAAAAAAAAAAAACACCCGACGCCGTAGAGGTTGACAGATGATTTTTATGTAAGCAAAAATTAAACTGACGACATTGTAGAAAGTGATATTGATGAAAGTTAAGTTAAATTGCAACAAAGCGTAAAATATGTTTCTCAAATTACAATAATTATTCGGTAGACAAGAAAATACATTCGATTTCTACAATGATGATTACCGTAATTCCTTTTCTTGCCGACCCACTATTTCTTCAATAGGGCTTAAAATCCCAGTTGTTTTCATTTAGCCAATTATAGAAAAAACTGGGATTTTAAGTCCTATTGAAGAAATAGTGGGTCGGCAAGAAAGTAATTACGGTAATCATCATTGTAATAAAGTAACAATAAAGTCAAGCATTGACAGCACTAATATCCACCACTTACTTTCCCTGATGATTAGAGGTGATTGTCTTCCAAAGGTGGTTTGGAGCTAACTACTCATGTTTTACATGTCAGAAATCCTATCCATGATTTTTCGCAAGCTAACTTGCAAATATTAACATTTTCCCACAAATGGTTGACCCAATACCATACAGCAGAATAGGTAACTAATCTATTTTGATGTCTACTGCATTTCTGGCATCCTAATATATATATATATATATATAAATAAATCATATAAAAAGCAAATAACGAAGTTGATGTGTACTATTAAATGAAATTAGGAAGAGTTTTTTTTTATTCGATTTTATATTAGGAAGCAAAGGCCCAAGATATTTGTTAAATACCTTTCCTTTTCGGATTTTCTAATTGTTCTTCTGGTTTGCTGAGCGGAATCATAAGATGGAACATGTATTTGGCAATAAATAAAATAGGGTTTTAAACACACAAATATAGAGACATTGTATTCAGGTTAACACGTTATTGGCAAAGAATGCGACTTTCCAGTATGCAAATAATTAGAAAACATAAAATATCTTTTTCTAATATTTAAATGTTTTTTTTTATATATATTTAAGCAAGATATTGATTCATTTTTTAAACTTCCATCAGAATTTAAAAACCATTCAAAAATTTGTCAATTAATTTTTAATAAATAGAATTTATAATGAAAAAAGCCCTCGCGGAAAGCAATGGCAATTCATGGTTTATGTATCCATGACTCATAATAAGAATAGGGGTCTCTAAAGTTTTCAGCCAAGCGTCCATTATGTCCAAGAGCCAAGATCTTAGTTATGTCATCATGTAAGCATATTGTACTTTTGCATTACTGTTTTGGAACTAAATGGCGTGAGGTATCTGGCGGTATCTATAAGGTATGTAGCGTGGGTGATGGACTCCACTCCGTTCGCTGTGATACTTGCTGTCAAATGTCAGGACGCATTCTTGTGGCAGAGATGTCCTCATGCTCTAAGGAAACAAAATAAGTTCCAGTGAGTGATTACGGAAGTTATCCTTTTATACGGATTTAAATAAACATATGAATATCTTTAATTTAAAATTACAAGGAGAAACCTAGCGTCTGCCTGATTTATACTCATATTAAGTCCTTTCTAAAAAGATTTTTTTTTCAATCCCAATTGAACCAAAAATGTTGTATGCATTTATGTACATGCCAAATATTCAGTTAGCAAACTGATATTCCATTTCTGATAGTTTCGCAATTGTAACTTTGGATGCTTTCTTTTTTGATTTTGATGCAATTGCAAACAACATCAAGACTTTTAAGATAACTTTAACGCCAGCGTAGAAACAGTTTTCTAGAACTACAGAGGAATATTATTGATTTGCAACGCAGAAATATTAAAAAAAAAGCATTTAAACTCATCATCGATGGAATTTTACACGAGTCTTTTACTCACACAGTTTGAACAGTTGTAGAAATTGTCCGGTGGCTTTTATTTCCGCCCTTGGAATTAATTTAATTGAAAAAACATTATACGAAATGACATATACAAATACTATTTGCAGAACCAATTTAACTGATGAGTATTTGAAATAATAATAATAAGCTGATAACTTCCATTTACTTGATCCACAAATGCAAACAATTGCCAGTGGAAAATTACAACCTCATAAATTTCATTAATCACAATTATAATGATTAATTTCGTCATGTGAATTACATATGCACGCCATCGTAAGTTTTTAAGACAAATCCCTTTTCATTAATTAGTTAAAATGTTCAATTTTATTATGTGCACCGGTTATTTTTATTAATTGACCGTTACTTACAAACATATGATTATTATTTTTGTTTGATTTACTTACATTGTAAAATTTACAATGTAAACAAAATAAGCGGTAACATTACCAGATGGATGGCGCTCGAGGGCTGTCGTTGGCCCGCGGGCAGCAGTATGGAGACCAAAGTTTTAAAAGAAACATTAATTATACAATTTTTGTTCTTTTTAATGAAGTTGTCTACAAATTTGAATTCTCGGTTAAGATGTTCATGACACAAATTTCCCTCCGAAATAAGACAAGGATCTATTTTTCATATCAGATAAAAAAATAATTGCTATCATTTTCATGTAACATAATGACGAAATCTATTAGATTCTTTAAATATCCACCAAGTGCCCAAATAGGTACACAATTCGAAGATAGGATTAATGATAAACGTCATCGATCCCTGATGAATAATAATTATGCAACCGAACTGCCACTCCAAACAAGCCATGTTTAGCTAGATCTCAAAAGTGCTTTGTTCGAAAAGGGCAGCCGACTCGCAAATTGGGCAAGGACGTCAATACGCGGATCACTCGGGCTTCGCCGGAAAGGAAGTGTTTGCACCAACCCAACATATATGAATGTCCGCGAGAGATCTGGGAGGTTTGAACAGCGAAATTGGAAATCCACTGCGGTTCTGCGGACAACCATGAGTGCTTCACACAAGTGAGTCGTGGGGCTTAATTACGAGAGGTATGACTGAGTAATTGATTCACAAATGATGGATGTAGGGTAGATTTAATTTTCATCAATTTGTAGAATGCTGTAGACTGAGGAATTAATTCGCACTTTAACAAAATGTTAATGGTACAATATTAAATATAAAATTTATTTTTTAAAAATAGGTTTGAAAATATTTTTATACCATAAGCTAGCTGATAGATAATTAAAAATAAAACTTATTTTTGAGAATATTTAATTTATAAGATAGTTAACCGTCTTACTGATGGCCCGATGGTAACATGTGCTGTAGAAGAGTTTTGGTTTCAATTTGAATGGATGTGTCCGTTATAGTCACTGCTTTCAGGAACAAGACAGCTCGCTGGCGATTGTGATAACGCATGTAAAGATTCTATGATCTTGCATAGCCTGGTGGCTGTATAGAGATTTCCTCTCATAAATCGAGCAAATTCACAATAGTTAACTCTAAATGTTGCACCTCAGTGTGTATGTATTTATAATTGAATATTAGTGGCCATTATTGAACCATTCATTGTAAATAAAATTTTAAAATTTGCTCCTCCATTTTGAAAAACTGTATAACATCTAAAAATGTCCAACTTTCGTCGTTTTATTTTTGCAATACGCTGTTCTATAATACTTAGTAATTTAGTACTCTAACTTTTATAAGATAAAATTTTTTTGTTGGTAAATTTAGAGTACAAGGTTTCTTTTATGTGAGGACAAATATTACATATTTAAAAATAAAAATGCTTGTTAATTTAATTATTAATGCTTGTTAAAATTTTTTACAGATATAGGAATTCAATAAATTTATTGAAAAATTTGGTAAATCCATTAATAAAGATTGTAATTAATAAACCATAATGTAAAGAGTCAGAAGTGGAAGAATCGGTATAAAAAAATCTAACTCAGCAGTTGAATTTTATTGGGGGACTTCCTATTACATTTAGTAAACTGGTCTATTGCATTTATTAAAAATAAATAGAACTGATTATAAATATGCATAAAAAATGTAAATTATGTAATTCCAAAGCACGAACTAGACCTCGTCTTGTGGAAACTCGGGAAGTACAAGCCAATCTAATCGCATTATTCTGTTCTTAAGTTTCACAATGCCCTCCAAACAAACCCCATTCTTCACCTAATGGAATAGCCGAAACAGACGGAAAGTAAAGACAAATTACCATCCCAATACCCAAGCAATAGTGACATTTGTGATTAATGCACTTCCTCCCTCCCTGATGGATGGCCATCCCGACTTAATAGAGAAACATATTAATGAGGATGGACGACTGCAAAGACTGAAATTGACACTCATTTGCAGACGACATTATTATTTCGATTGTTGCTCCAGGATAATAGAGGTTAGGGACACTGTGGCAAATTCATAAATTAATGTTAGCTTCCATAAATATTTATGGCTCGTCAGAAAATAAGCGATGGACCTTTATATAGAACTTGGATTAGGGTCAGGAAAATTTTCACTGATCCCTGTAATATGTTTCTTTTTTCAGTAATGGGTCTTATTTTTAGAACAATTTGTTTTATTATTCTGTGAATCTGTCAATCAGTTCGTAATTGCCCGAGAAACCATTGCTTTCCGTATAGTGACATATTCAATTTTTAAATAGAGTCGTCGATTAATTTCTTTCTTTCAGAAATATTTTATTTTTATAAGATGTTCTTAACTATTCTTTTGCATATTCATTCTTCGATTATCCATGCTTAGTCATGTAATTTTAGACATTTTCTTCAACATATCTTCTTGCATATGCACTACGTATATACTAGTACATATGTGCACGATTAGTGAATTTCACATGCGAGATCATATATAAGGATTTTAGAGAGGGATTATTTTTACTTGAGATTTATTTATATTTTTTAAATATTTCGAAATTTCCTTTTAAGTCAAATAAGGTACGTATTTATTTTTACTGTCTTCCATCTGTTTTACTTTTCAATTTGTGAGACACCACTAAAATGGACACTAACTGCCCACAATAAAACAGCGGTATCTTTGATTCAGTGTTGCCAACAATTTTTCCAAAAGTGTGTTTCCATTCATCGGAAAAAAATAACAAAAGAAAAACTCATTTCGATTTCATGATTTTATTTATTTTTCGATTTTTTTTTTTAAATAAAATCTCTCACATTTGAAGTTTATTTTTTTTTCTTCTTCAAAAAGAATAGTATTCAGAGTGCGAAACTAGTTTAAAATAATATTAAAAAAGTTTTTTTTTTTGGAATTTTACTAAGATTTTGGATTCATTTCATATAAGAACAAAATAAAAACAAAAATGGTGTTAAATAACTATCTTCATATTTTTAATTTATTGGTTTAGTTATATCTGTTTAAAATAAGTTGAGACATTTTAACAGATAGTGAATTTAAAGAAAAAGACGTCGCCTTTTTCAGCTCAATTTTGATATTTTTATTAATATAATTGCTACTTACGTTTTGCACTATTAGCACAAGTATTATTAAATATAGGCCAACTGCTGTTGCTTTTTTAGTTATTTAGAAGTATTTTTTAACAATATGATATACTCATTTTTATATTACTCATTTTTATTTTAAGAAATTCTTATATAAGATTTAATCCCATGCTAGTTGCATATGAGATCACTGAAAATATATTGAGATTTCAAGAAAAATACAGTTTTGAAAAATTTAAAACGAGTGTGAAATTATTTATATGTGAAGTTACTTCTCCCTGTTGCACATCAAACCACATGCTTAAATTCCTCCCATGAGGGGTCTGTTTCGAAGTGCAGGTCATAATTGAATTTATGGTTCAAGGAAAGCATTTATTTTACTAAGCAAAAGCAGAAAAAAGTAACCCATTAGGCTTCGTGAATAACATAAGCACCTACATTGAACTGTTTATTTCCTTTTTTTTTTTTGCGTGGTATTTTTCAAAAATACCTTAATGCAGTTAAGCAATTTATTTTCTGCTCATTCTCAAACTGGGAGTGCTCACTACTTATGTGCTTTTAATTTGCACAACTGGTCACGGAAATGCTCCACGTTAATTAAAATAGTCCATAAATCAGTCATTAATGCGGTTCGCTTAAAAGCATTTCTATTACGTTTGACAGATTTTATAAACAAGATTAATTGCATTCCAACTAATTGAGCCTCCACGGAGATGACCTTTGCTCTGAAGGCGAGCTGAAAAATCAATTAAAGTTCGGAGGCTGGTTGATAAGATTTGCAGTAAAAATGCATACAAAGATACAGTTTTACTTATCTTTGTATGTATTTTTACTGCAAAATTAACAGTTTAAGCCAATTAACATCTAAATTCCTCTTCAACGCAATGGAAAAAATTACCTTAATTCCCCAGTAGGCATTACGTAATGGTTTTCGCTTACTTAAAAAGAAACAACTGTCTTTGAAATAGCAATGAGACAATTTAAATCACAATAGAAAAACGAATTGAAAAAAATAATAGCAAAAAAATCTAATAAAGGAAATCTTACTCAATTGATTACTTACAAGAGAAATCTCGCATAAAAAGACAAGTTTATAAAATTTAATCCGGAGCAACATAGTGCATGTAAAGTATATAAACATACGATTTGTTTATCTGTGCTGGGTATACGTTTTATGAATTTGAAGTTGTAAAGTACTTTATTGAATTAGATGTATTTCTACAGAAACTATCTTAGGAAATTTCTAAATGAAATGAAATGTGCGCAAGAAATCCAACCTCTTTGAAACCATGACAAAACTTCTTCCATCATGATATTGACGCTGACTTGAACACAGTATTATTATTTATTGGAGCTTCCCAGACCCGAGGGGGCCTCATCTCCGGTATAACTGTGACAACAAAGCGTCGAAATTACTTTATTGTCATAGTAATCTCCTTACTGTCCGATTAGAAGATAATCAATCTAGAAATATTAACTTTACATTAGAATTGCTGTTACTTTTGTGATAATAGTAACATTTAAAAATATTAGATAAAATTCTTTTTATTTAAAAAATTAGTAAACATTCTATTTTTTTTTCTGTCATACAGGTTAAAAGTTGTTCAAATAAATCAAAAAAACGAGATTCAAGTTCTTCAATCAATACAAATAGAGAAATTCTTAATACGTAAACTTGATTAACAGTTTTTTTACCACTTTTAGGGTAAATTTTATACTTTATAGAAACAATCTCAGTTTATTTGATCATCGATTATAAGCTACAGTTTTTATGCCGCACCCTTAAACAATAAAGTGAGAAAATAGCTGTTGCCCTTACTTAATCGAAGCTTTTACAACATTGATTTTTTTTTTTTTCTAGCAGTAAAGATTTGCTATTTACAGCATTCCTAAACTGGGCGCATTTTTGTGCCCTATAAAAGCAGATGTGTTTCCCATTTACGTCGCAAATTCACCCGTGACGTCGCTAACCACGTGTTTATGCTCCGTTGCCACCAACGACAGCAATAACTTCTCAGAGACACGGGTGTTAAAACTTCCAGTTCCCCTCCTGCAGCCTTTATGGCTTCAGCACAACAGGTTTAGGCATTCAGGGCGTCGAAAAGTGAGAGCATCTCGTCTCGTTTCTTAAAGGGGAGACAAGTATATCTCTTGTGAATTTCGTAGACTGAATTATTCAAAGCTTATGTGTTAAATAAGTGAAACTTGAGAGTAGTGCAAAAGGTTAAGACTTATTTTAGAGAGCAAATTAAAAAGAACATGACAGACAGAATATGTATTGTAAAACAAGTAATATAAAAATAATAATTTTAAAGTTAATTCCTACTTTTTTTCGCTATATTGCAGAAAGCCTTTTATAAAAAAAATTGAAATTTTCCTCTTACATCTGGAGCCATCTATTGGTAGATACATTCAATTTAAATCTAAAATAAACTAAAATGAACTGACTGAATTAATATTTGAATTATTAATTAATATTTAATATAATTTACTGAATTAATATTTGAAAAACTGTATTGACATGCAGTGTCATCCACTACAAGTTCAAAAAAAAAATGAACTTGAGTGGATGAATAAAAGTATTTTATGAACATTGAAAATTTGAACAAGATATATAGAGGTAGAGTGTGAAATATTTTTAACAAAAGCAAAAATTTATGTCAATTCAATATAAACATTTTACCGGGTCTTCAAGGATGAAATTTGTAGGAAAAAAGGCAATGTTGGTTTATAACTAACACATATAAGAAATTATTTTATTCAACAAAGTATGCACTCGTATTGTCTATACGCTTTTATCATGTAAGCGATTGTTCAGGCCCTTATAACAAAACCCTGATTGACGTCATTGAATTTCTGGAAGGCCAGTTTTACAGCATTGTAGGAATTTAATTGTTTTCGTACGAAATTGAGGAAGAAGTAATAGCCACTATGGAGACTAGGCCTGGTAAGTATATAGTGTGTGATGAAGAAGTTTCAATTCCTGTAATTTTGCCACAACCATTTATGCAGTTTGTGGTGTAGTGTTATCATCAATAAGATAGGAGTCGATCTGGTGACTAATCTAAGCTGTTTTTCTTTACGTTTTTGCATCATTTCGTGAAGCCGGTTGTAATATATTTCTGTTGTCATAAGTTTCATGAAATCATAATAGATCACGCTAGATCCTCAGAAATTCACCATTAGTTCCTATTGATAAATATTTAAGTTTTTGGAATGTATTTTAGTGATTCAATCTTGGCCAATCACTGTGCTGAACGTTTGTGATTATCATGTTGGATCCATTTCTCATCACAAGTGACAATTAGGTTCAAAGTGGATCAAATTTGGGACAAGAAAGCAACATCAAAAAAAGCTTCCAAACGCTTATGTTTCTGTTTTTCATTCAGTTCATGTGAAACCTGCATATCCAACTTTTCACCGTACTGATTTGAGATAAATGAGTTCATATTCTTTGCTTGCTAACCAAACTTCAACTATATTTCATAGATCTCTGAGATGGATCAGACTGAAGGGGGACTTTTAGTACGTAATTAATGTTCTTTGATTCTGGGCGATTTGTGAGGTCAAAGTCATTTGTATGAAATTTGTTAGCCGAATTTCATGCGTAGTAACACTATATATATATCCAAATCATCATTAAGAAAAATCCTTCCCCTTTTAAATCAATGACCTCCAAAGTGTGGTACCCCAGTGGGGTACACAAAGACGGCGCTGTCATGATCAGAAGCGGGTGTACGATTGTGTATCATGTACTGTAAGTCGAGGTTATATCATGGCATCGCTACGCCGGATTTAGTTAACAAAGCAATGAATGCAATTTTACAGTTTGGATTTTAAATACATGAATAAACATTTTCTGCAATGGCAACAATTCATACCCAATAATTTAGAATTATCTTCGAATTACATTGAAGGCATCCAACCATATATTGCCAATATTACTACACAATTCAATTCAATTCACATTCAATTCTAATTAAAGATACTGCGTACTTTTAAATTAGTATCTGTATAGTGATAAAAAATTGTTTTGTATATTATATATATACAATTTTTAATTATTTTTTCTCTTAGAGTTATGCGATCGAACACATATGAAAATCGTTATTTCAATTCAATGCAGAGAAATATTGGTTTAACTATACTTAAACCATCAAACTTGAATCTTTCTAATTCGAATGGTTGGAAATATAATTGCATCCAAGCAAATATAAAAACAATAAATTTCAAACAAAAGCGTTGAACTATTAACATGTGCATTTTCGAAAAAGCTTTTAATTTTTTTCTTTATGCATGTGTAACCAAAACAAAAGTCTTATAAGTTACTTTTTAAAATTGAATGGATAACAAAACATTTTGCAACGGTAATATTTCAACACATTAACTGAAAACAACATTTGTTTCTTAATGTGCACATTTCAAATTTGAGCGATTGCTTGAAGTATCGCAATAAATAAAGAACATGTCTTTCGGTTTTATGCATTTGATAAAATTCCTCAGAATATTTGTGTTTTTGTCTTTGGCGACGCTAAAAGTCAGATGACTTCGTTGCAATCGTAAATATTTGCTGATGTCGAAATTTGTTGGAAGGTATTTTATCACCGCCATAAAATTATTCGGAAATATATATTTGGAGTGAAAGTTTGATAAAAATGGAAATGTTCAGATATGCAAGATATAGTATACGAAACTTTCTAAAAGATATTTGGCCTCATCTATAATTCAGAGCATTTTAAAAGAGAGATGCTTTTGAAGAGTGTAGCGCGTTTTAAGTAAAAATTGAATTTAAAAGGTGGTTTTACTTCAAATGAAAACACGCTGTGTAAACATCATCTATAAATTTTGCAGATTCTTTTAAACAATTATATACATTAAATGTCACATATTTCAGTTTTCTTATAAAGAATAAAGATAAGTGACGTTAAATAGACTTTTAAAATGACGTCAGTGCGAGTTTATCTTTTTTAAATGATTGTGTGGTGAGTCGGTAAATGAACATAATTTAAACTCTGCTCCAACTCTAAATAAAAAAAATGTTTAAATAAAAACGAAAATTTTATTATCTAACTATATTTTTTTGTTGAAAAACGATTATATAAAAAGTTTTGGGTTTGGTTTTTCGCTATACGGTCATTTTGTGCACACGAGGGCTAAACAGACCCAGACCTACATTTAAACTAGATTTCGAACCCCTGACAAATATCTATGCCCCCGTCAGGATCCGAACCTGAAGCCTATGGTACGAAAGATCTCGGTGCTAGCCATTTAGGTATCAGGCCGAAAAACATTTAGGGTATGGCCTGGTGAAGAATGAAACCAAGGCTCCAAACTTCAGAACCAAAGTAACCAAAAGGTGAATAGTACAAAATTCGACAAGCGATGCTGAATGGAAGGTTTCCGTGTCTTTATCTGGTATGGGTACGTTAATTTGTTGTTCGTAATGCCTTTCCATTCGGCTCAAAAATGACAGAAAGATTTGGTTTGGTTTGTTGCTCTGCGGTCATTTTGTACACACTTTAGGATAATTAGAGCGGGACTTAAATTTGAAGGTGGATTCTGAGCCACTCACAAACATCCATGCCACCTCCAGGAATCGAACCATGATAGGAAGAAGTTGAAAAAACACCCATATACTATAGGGGATATATTTGTTCAAAATTGTAATTGCAAAATGAGAGTTCAGTTTAGCAAACTACCCTGATTTTGCCTGTGTTACACTGCATCGGTTACATATCTACTGTACTAGTGACGAATGTTTATCAAACGCTGTCATGTAGTTAAAGTATTCTATTAGGAAATGCCTAAATATTACTTAGCAATTTCATGATACATATCTTTTTTATAACACTTTTTAAATAAATTCGTTACAAAAGTAAGTCGTCTTTGGGAAAAACCCGTTTCTACGGAAGGACAATATCTATCTACACATCCTCAAGTGACCGACAGAGAATCGATTAAATTACACCCATAATAGTTCCATCATCATCATCAGTGGCGCAGCAGCCCCATGGTGGGTGAAGACCGTCACCCTCCCGGCAGATTTCGAGACAGGAGATATTTTATTTTTAAGGGTTGGGGTTGTGAGACCTACGCTGAACGCTGTCATAGACTGGGACCTACGGCTTAAAGTGGATTACGAACCCCTAAAACATAAATGGCACCACCGGGACTAGAACCCGAAACCTGTGTCATTAAGCGGCAGAGCGCTAGTCACTCAGCCATAAGGTCCCCTATGTTAGTTTGCCCACAGAAAATTGACAATGTATGAAAAAAATCAATGTCTAAATATGTTCTGAAAGCAATTTTTTTACTATGAAGCTTCAGCTCATCTGATCATAATCTGGCAATACTTTATAAAAAATACACCTTTTTGGCAACAACAATCGAAGACTAAATGCGCACGCTCGAGTGCCACTGCTAAAAGCGCTTTTGCTCGTTTAAGTTTGTGGAAAAGTATGAAGGGATTAGTGGGATTGCATCGGTAGGATTGTGGAGGGAAAATATGCTGAAAGCGAGTTGATCAGTAATCTAAGAAAGAATGAGTTCAAAGAAAATATTGCAATGAATAGAAGTAGCGAAAAAAACGATTTATCTAATGCAGTAGAATAATTTTTAGTATGAAGATGGATGATTTGAGCGGGACAACTCCATATTGACAGTTCTATAAGGATATTTGTGACAGTTCTATAAGGATATTTGTGACAGTTCTATAAGGATATTTGTGACAGTTCTATAAGGATATTTGTGACAGTTCTATAAGGATATTTGTGACAGTTCTATACGAATATTTGTGACAGTTTTACATTTGAAAGTTCTATACGGATATTTGTGACAGTTCTATAATTGACAGTTCTATGCGGATAAGAGTTCACAATTGAATGAGTATGAAGAATGATTCTTGTGACATTTTCCTAGATCATCTTGCAAATTATGGATTTTATTTGGTTTGGTTTGTCGCTCCACGGTCATTTTGTGCACAGCTTGAGCTAATTAGGTAGACATGGACCTGCAGTTTGACGTGGATTCCGAACCACTCAAAAACATACCTGCCACCGCCAAGATTCGGACCTGAAGCCTGCAAGTTATGGAAGATATGCATATTTGTACATCTACTACATTGAAGTAGTTATGGAATAATAAATGTTATATTTCTCCTAAACCAGAGGACAAATACAACGTTTTGCAGAACTGTTTGCATGAAAGGGGGCGGTGTAGAAACTAAAATACTAGAGAGTTCTATACACCAAAGTCAGTGTTGATACTCCAAAAAATGGGAACGTGGCTGAACTGTTATTGGTGATGATTTTTTAAAAGTGATTATGGATGTGATGCGAATCAGTTACATATTATTTTGACTGGGAATGCGGTCGTCAAAATCACAAAATGATATTCATTATTTGAATTCTTCTCATCTGACAGGTAAGCGAGTTTTATTCATTATTTTTTAAGTGAAACTGTAGAACTTTTTGAGTTACTTCAGGAGGTGGGATATTTACAAGAGAATTTTCTGTTGCAGTCGGCATTCATTGGAAATGACGCAAAACTTCGAACCAGACGACCCACATATTTAAGATTATATGTTGTAATATCCACGAAGGAACTTATTGGATACACCAACAATGGAATTGTTGCTATACTCCTTGCACTTTAGATAATTCTCACTACAGCTATCACATAATAAAAAAAGAAATATTTCTTCAAAAAATTTTACTGATTTTGTTAGACTATAAATTGTAATTTGTTATTTTCATTGCATTAATGAATGAATAAATTTAAAAATATTTTTTTGTCACCATATTTTATATTTGAGACTGAAACTTAATTTCCGATTCGTATTTTCAGTAAGTTAAACTTTCTTAACTAATTCCTCAATTATATTGTGTAAATTTACTTTTAAATTATCACATTAAATTGGAAGAAAAAAAAAAATCCTATTGATAAGGATCATTACGCACAAAATTAAAGGTCATTTTAAGTCTACACATCATCAGTCATTGTATACATTTTTATGCTAAAGTAATTGGTGAATGGAACTGATGATTTTTTCTCTTATCAATTTAGAATAACTTTTGCATTGATATTAGGCGATATGGAATAATTTTTCTCTTTTCTGGAGGTGGTAGAAACACCACAGTATGGATTCCCCACTCTTAGGGAAATATTTCATATATATATATATATATATATATTCTTTTAATGAAATTTCTAGAAATTTGATTTCTAGATTAAGATGTTTATGACACAAATGTCCCTCCATCCGGCAATGTTACATTTATTTTGTTTGCTTTTGTAAAATTTACTATGTAAGTAAAGCATTCAAAATAATAATCAGATGTTTTTAAGTAACGGTCAATTAAGAAAAATAACTGGCGTACATAATAAAATTGAACATTTTAACTGTAATGAATGATAAGGGAATTTGTCCTGAAAACGTACAATGACGTGCATACTCGTATGTAATTCACATAACGAAATTAATCATTATAATTATGATTATGCGGCTGCAATTTTTAGAAGAAATAATAGAAGGACCTATTTTTCATTTGAGATCAAAAATAATTACCATCATTTTCATGTAACGTAATAGCGAAATCTATTAAATTCTTTAAATATCCACAGATAGGTACACAATTCGAAGATAGGATATGTGACAGACATCATAGATCCCTGATAAACAATAATCATGCGACCGAAACGCCACTCCAAACAAGCCATGTTTAGCTAGATCTCAAAAGTGCTTGGTTCGAAAAGGGCAGCGAACTCGCAAATTGGGCAGAGATGTCAATGCACAGATCACTCGGGCTCGCCGGAAAGGAAGTGTTTGCACCCCCCAATGAATGTCCGCGAGAGATCTGGGAGGTTTGAACAGAAGAAATTGGAAATCCACCGCGGTACTGTGGATAACCATAAGTGTTTCATATAAGTGAGTCGTGAGGCTTAATTACGAGAGAGGTATGACCGAGTAATTGATTCACAAATGATGGATGTGGGGCAGATTTAAATTTCATCAATTTATAGGGTGCCGTAGACTGACCGCGCTTTAACAGAATGTTAATAGTTCGATATTAAATATAAAATTTATTTTTAAAAAATGGACTTGAAAAATATTTTTATAACATACGTTATTATCTGATAGGTAATTAATCTAAAATAATTAATAATATATTAATATATTTAATAATATTCAGAACATTTAATTCATAAGATAGTTAACCGCCCTATTCATATCCAGGTTGTATGCTGTAGAAGAGCTCTGGTTCGAATCTGAATGGATGTGTCCGTTATAATCCCCGCTTTCAGAAATAACGCTATTACAATCGACATCGAGTTGCTTATGTAAAGCTTACATCGTACCTAGCTTGGCAATGGTATTGAAATTTCTTCACATAAATCGCGAAAATGCACATCAGTTAATTCTAAATGTTGTCACCTCAGTGTGTATGTATTATTGAATATTAGTGGCCCATTATTGCCCCATTCATTGTCAATAAAAATTTAAAGTTTTTCTCCTTCATGTTTAAAAACATGTATAACATCCTTTGTGATTAAAATGTACAATTTCGTCGTTTATTTGCAATAGGCTGTTCTATAAAACTATAATTTACTATGTTCTATATTCTATTTCTATTTTCTATGTTCTATAATTTTTTATTAGTAAATTTATACCGGGATTTTTTTAAGAAGTGCAAATACTGCATCTATAAAATTATAAAAAAAAAAAATACTTTGTAATACAAAAACATTTTTTTTCCAAATATGTGAATTCAATAAACCCATTAAATTTGTTTTTAAAATTTTCTAAAGTCATTAATAAAAATTGTAGTTAATAAAATTGCTGTAAGAGTCAGAAGTGGAAGTATTCGGTATAAAAAATTAACTCAGCAGTCGAAACTTTTTCGACTTCCTATTACATTTAGTAATATTACATTTACTAAAAAATAAATAGAACTGATATTATTACAATGCATAAAAAATGGAAATTACGAGAATTCCAAAGCACAAAATGGACCTCGTCTTGCAGAATTTCTCGGGAAGTACAACCCAATCTAATCGACATTCTTCTCTTCTTAAGTTTCACAATGCCATCCAAACAAAGCCATTTTTCACCTAATGGAATAGTCGAAATAGACAGAAAGTAAAGACAAATTACCATCGTAATACCCCAGCAACAGAGTGACATTTGTGACTAATGCACTTCCTGATGGATGGCCTCCCCCGACTTAATAGAGAAACATATTAATGAGGATGGACGACTGCAAAGACTGAAATTGACACTCATTTGCAGACGACGTTATTATTCCGATTGTGTCTCTAGGATAATAGAGGTTAGATGGCTGCTTTGTTGGGAGGCGGGACAATTCATAAATTGTTGTTAGCTTCCATAAATATTTATGGCTCGTCAGAAAGTAAGGGATGGACCTTTATATAGAACTTGGATTAGGGTCAGGAAATTTCGTACTGATCCGCTGTAATATGTTTCTTTTTTTTCAGTAATGGGTCTTATTTTTAGTGCAATTTGTTTTATTATTCTGTCAATCTGTCAATCCGTTCGTAATTGCCCAAGAAACATTGCCTTCCGCATAATGACACATTCAATTTTTTTGAAATAGAGTCGTCCATTAATTTATTTTCTTCAAAAATAAGATATTTTATGTTTAAGATTCTCTTAACTATTCCTTATGTGCATTCAGTCTTCAATTATTCATACTTTTTCATGCAAGTTTAGGCATTTTCTTCATATCTTTTGGACATGAAGAACGCATTATGTGCACGACTAGTGAATTTCACATTCAAGATCATATACATAACGATTTTGTACATGGATTATTTTTTACTTGAGAATTACTTGTTTCTTTTAAATATTTCGAAATTTACTTTTTAAATAGCTGAAATATTCTGACTATAATGCTATACTTTAAAATTTTAAAATATTTTCAATTATTTATACCGTTAATAAACTTTTATAATAAATTTTGTAATTTTTTTATACAATATTTATATTTATATTATCATTTGAATGTTTATATTAATTAATTGTATTACTTTTTTTCATTGTCAAATAAGGTAAGTATTAATTTTTGTGCAGTTTAAATGACTCAAAATTTTCCCTCTCACCAATTTAGAAAGTTATAAAGGCTTAAAATAAATGTATTAACAAATTTGCATTTTCATAACATCAAATTTTTTTAACTATAATATACTTTTGAAATAGGCTCATAATTATTTTCCTTTTTGAAACAATACATAGTATTTAGTTCTTTTTTTATAGTAAAGAATATCACTTAAACTTTATTTTTTAGTTTTTCATATTCAATTCTTTTGATGAATTGAGTTCAGCTTATCTAAAAAATTTATATTTTTAAATTTTTATCTGCAATAATAAATTATTTTACCACGTGAAAATATTTCTGTTTAATTACTTTCAATACAATAAAATTATTGAAAAATTATCAAATCTAGTTCAATTTTCTAAAATAAATTAAAACAAGCATGTTTAATAAATTAAAAATTATTTTGCAAGATTTAGAAAAAAAATTTTAAACTGAAACGATGTTACGAATGGAAGCAAACAGTGAAAAATAAGCAAATAAATCAAAATTAAAAAAAGCATTGAAAAGTAACAAACTTTTTCTACCATGAAAGAGCAAATAAATTAAATGCGAATACTTTTGTTCTTCATGCTTGTAAAACAGAAAAAAAAAAAAAAAAAAAAGGTTTTCTTTTACTGTCTTCCATCTGTTTTACTTTTCAATTTGTGAGATACCACTAAAATGGACACTTTAACTGCCCACAATAAAACAGCGGTATCTTTTTGATTCAGTGTTGCCAATAATTTTTTCCAAAAGTGTGTTTCCATTCACCCGGAAAAAAAAAAATAACAAAGAAAAAGCTCATTTCGATTTCTTGATTTGATTTAGTTTTCGATTTTCTAAATAAAATCTCTCTCACATTGAAGTTTATTTTTTTCTTCAAAAAGAACAGTATTCAGGGAACTAAACTACTTCAAAATATAATTTTAAAAAAAGTGTTTTTCGTAATTTTACTAAGATTTGGGATTCATTTCATATAAGAACAAAAAAAAAAAAAAATGATGTTAAATAACTATCTTCATCTTTTTTAATTTATTGGTTTAGTTATGTCTGCTTAAAATAAGTTGAGACATTTCAACAGAAAGTGAATTTATAGAAAAGATGTCGATGTTTTTCAGCTCAATTTGATATTTTTATTAATATAATTAGATTTTACTTAAATGTTACAATATTAGCACTAGGCTTATTAAATATAGGTCTACTTGTTGCATTTGAAGTTATTTAAAAAGTAATTTTTCTTTATGAATATGATATAACCATTTTATAATATTCCTTTATTTTTATAAGATTTAATCTAATTTCTTAAAATAAAAGTTATGTATATAAGATTCAATCCAATGCTAGTTGCATATGAGATCACTGAATAGATGTTGAGATTAATATTTTCAAGAAATGATTTCTTAATTCTCCTTCTAGCAAAATAAACACGTTTGAGCAAATTTCATTTAAGCAAAATAGAGATTTGGTCTGATTTTTTAAAAGCAAAATATAGAGATTTGATTTGACTCGTATGAGTGAAATCAATTCTCGCAGCATATATATTCAAACTGAGCTTGTTTGTTGGTTAAAGATGAATCAAAGAATGAATTTAATCAAGTGCTGGTTTTGCGTATGAGCTCAACTAAAAATTATTCTGAGATGAATACTCCCAAATGATTGATGCTTAATTCTTCTACTGCAAAACTAATCTGCTCATACAAATTATGTACAGGTGTGACAGAGAACATAATATATCCTCTAAATAAATAAATATATCTTGCAATAAGGCAACTTTTAATTCTAGCAGAGTACATACAAACGTTAGATTGTTTGTAATCAAAAATTTGTGAAAGGTGAATCGAAGACAATTTCAAAAATGAATTTAATTGATGAACAATACTTCTACTGCAATGTAAACTCTTCCGTGCGATTATTCTTTTGTGATGGAAGAGAGCTGAATGTCACTGCAAGCCAATTGTCTAGAATACAATTCTTGCAGTTTCTCTTCTAGCTTTGAGAAAGTTTCTCTTTTATAATTGAAATTCGATTTATAAAAATAGTTTAAACAGTTAAAATCATAAAAAAAAAAATTGTGTGTAAAATTTTGATTCAAAAAATAGGATTAATAAATTTCAAATAATTTTATAAAAGATTCACATGTTTTTGCCAAAAAGTGGTATATTTCACATATTTTCTGTTTAAAAACAGGATTTTTATAAATTAAGAATCCATCACAATGATTTCCTGATGAGAGAATTAATGAATGATAAACAATTATAAATATTTACATGGCTTCTGAATAATTTCAAACTAATTACTGTCAAGAATTTATTATCTTTCTATTCAGAAAACCGTATGCACAATTCATGCTTTTATAACCCCATTTTTATCCAACAAATTCTATTCAATTTTATTCTTTTTTCTCCTATATGTGGTTCAATTTTTTCCATTTATGTGTATATGTGCTACGCAATTGAAAAAAAACTTTTCACATATTTTTTATACTTCGTTATAAATCTAATTTGATATGATTAAAAAATTTTGGAAAAATATTTTACTCGTGTATACAGCTGTACAAAAATCTTATACAAAAAAACATTCGTTTCTTAAAGAGGTTCATTCTTAATATTTTATTTCCACAATTTAAGATTCTTAGAGCATTTCAGAAACATTTGCTTTATATCCAAAGATGCAGTTTTGAAAAATTTAAAACGAGCGTGAAATTATTTTTATGTAATGTTATTTCTCCATGTTGCACATCAAACCACATGTTTAAATTTATCCCATGAGATTCTATTTCCAAGTGCAGGCCATAATTGAATTTATGGTTCAAGGAAAGCATTTATTTTACTAGCAAAAGCAGAAAAAGTAACCCACTAATTTTCGTGAATAACATAAGCACCTACTCTGAACTGCTTCTTTCCTTTTTTTTTTTTTGCATGGTATTTTCAAAAATAGCTTAATGCAGTTAAGCAATTTATTTTCTGCTCATTCTCAAACTGGGAGTGCTCACTACTTGTGTGCTTTTAATTTGCACAACTAGTCAAGGAAATGCTCCACGTTAATTAAAATAGTCCATAAATCAGTCATTAATGCGGTTCGCTTAAAAGCATTTCTATTACGTTTGACAGATTTTATAAACAAGATTAATTGCATTCCAACTAATTGAGCCTCCACGGAGACGACCTTTGCTCTGGAGCCGAGCTGAAAAATCAATTAAAGTTAAAGTTGATAAGATTTGCAGTAAAAATGGATTCCAATTACTATTTAAATTTCTCTTTTAACGTAACGGAAAAATTACCTTGATTCCCCAGAAGGCATTACGTAATGGTTTTCGCTTGCTTAAAAAGAAACAACTGTCGTTGAAATAGCAAAAAAAGACAATTTAAATCACAGTAGGACACATGAATTCAAAAGAAAAACTTTTTGGGACGACTTCACTATTACATTTAGTAAAGAAATCTATTATATTTAGTAAAAATAAATAGAACTGAGGTATTACTAGGCATAAAAAAATGTAAATTATGAGAATCCCAAAGCACAGAAGAAGCTAGAACTCGTCTTGTGGAAACTCAGGCAGTACATCCCAATCTAATCGCCATTCTTTTCAAGTTTCGCAATGCCATCCAAACAAACCCGATTCTTCACCAAATGGAACAGCCGAAACAGACGGAAAGTAAAGACAAATTACCATCGCAATACCCTAGCAACAGAGTGGCATTTGTGACTAATGCACTTCTGATGCATGGCCTCCTCCGACTTAATAGAGCAGAAACATATTAATGAGGATGGACGACTGCAAAAGACTGAAATTGACGCACTCATTTTGTAGGACGATGTTATTATTCTGATTGTTGTTGCTCAGGACAACGGAGGTTAGATGGCTACTTGTTGGGAGGCGGACACTGTGTGGCAGAGGCAGGATTCATAAATTGTTGTTGGCACTCCATAAATATTTATGGCTCGTCGGAAAGTAAGAGATGGACCTTTATGTAGAACTTGGATTAGCGTCAGGAAATTTCTCACTGATCTGATGAAATATGTTTCTTTTTCCGTAACTGGTATTATTTTAGTGCAATTTGTTTTATTATTCTGTGAATCTGTTCATAATTTCCCGAGAAATATTGCCTTCCGTATATTGACATATTAAATTTTAAAAAAAGAATAGTCCATTAATATATTTTCAGAAATAAAAAAGATATTTTTATGTTTATAAGATACTCTTAACTATTCCTTATGTGTATTCATTCTTTGTGTATTCAAACGTATTCGTGTAATTTTAGACGTTCTCTTGGACATATCTTTTTAGACATGTACAGTGCATATATTATGTGCACAATTAGTGGGTTTCACCTGCGTATTCATAACGATTTTGGACATGGATTATTTTTTCAATTTTACTTGCTTCTTTAAATATTCGAAAATAATTTACAATTTAAATAGCTGAAAATATTTGATTTTAATGCTATGTTTTTAAAATATTTCAATCATTTATACTATTAATCAACTTTTCTAATAATTTTTGTAATTTTTATTCAATATTTAGTCAAGTTATCATTTGACTAGTTATATTAATTAAATGTATCACTTTTTTTCATCGTCAAATTAGGTACGTATTTATTTTTGTGCAGTTTAAAAAAATAAATCAAAAATTTTCTATGTACAAATTTATAAAGTTGTATAAGATTTAAAATAAATAAAATTATTAAGAAAAACCTGCATTCATAACATAAAATTTCTAACTATAAATATACTTTTGAAATAAGCTTATTGTTGTTTTCATTCTGAAACAGAATAAATAGTATTTTGTTTTCTTTTATATTCAAGAATATCACTTAAAACTTTTTAGTTTTTCATATTTGATTCTTTTGATGAATTAAATTCAGTTTATTCAAAAGGAGAAACAATTATATATTTTTTTTTATCTAATTATTTTACAATGTGCAAATTCTATTTAGTTACTTTCAATGCAATAACATTGTTGAAAAAATATCAAATCTAGTTAAAACTTGTAAAATATATTAAAACAAGCATGTTTAATAAATTTAAGAATTTTTTTTAAGATTTAGAAAAAAAAATTTTAAACTGCTAACAGGATATTACGAAAGAAGCAAACAGTAAATAATAATTAAAAATAAATTAAAAAAATTAAAAAAGCATTGAAAAGAAAGTAGAAGCTTTTTTTCTATCATGAAAAGGTAAATAAATTAAATGCGAATACTTTGTTCTTCAAGCTTGTAAAACATATACTTTACTGTCTTTCCATCT
>BPLR01002643.1:0-74224 GCA_021605095.1 Caerostris extrusa | reverse complement strand
AGTTACGTATTGCTGCATCGAAAATATTAAAATAAATTTAAACCGTTCAAATCCTTAATTTATATGAAAAACCCTTAATATAAATATTCATTAAAAGATTTATGTACTTACGGGGTTAACGCAAAATAATTATATATATTTAGAGTAAAAAAAAATTTTAAATAAAACTGAATTTGTAAATTTGTAACATCAAGATACACACCCAAAGAGGTATTTTACTGCAGTTTCTCCATTTGCTATATAAAACAATAATAATGCAGATTTTCTCTCTAATAAAGGAAAATCAAATAACATCTGCACTTTTTGTGCATAAAAAATGGTTTTATCAAAATACAAAACCGCGTATTAATAAATAAATAAATTTTCATTAAAGGTTTTATTCTATATTGAATACAAAAATATTACATCTAGATTGATAACATATTGCTTTTTATATATATGTTTACATGGAAGCACGATGAGACATGGTTATGGAGCCGGACACACTTCAAGAATCGGGTGTGTTGTGCTGAAAATATATATCTATTTATATCCCGTGCCTGTGTGCAGTGAGGCTCGACGAAAACAGCTGAAAGCTTCCAGAACCTCTAGGGTGCCACCTTTGGGTGGTGTTGGAGAAATGGTTATGTAGAGCCGGTGTGGAAATATTTATTTAATGCGTGCAGGTCTAAGGAAAGCTTAAATGGATTTGGAGGCAAACTGTGGTGGGGACGGTTTGGGCTATTTATGCTTTCTGGTTATATCTTTGAATGTGCGTGAGCTTTTCCCCTGAAGTGGTCTTCATAGACTCGCTCGAAGCAAGTAGAGAGTTTTTACATTTTTCTTGTACATACGCAGCTGAAAGTTCTAATAAAACATTACTGTATCATAAAATAAACTAATGCCTTTTTCGTGAGTTAATAAAAGTTAGCTTATCTTGTGGTGATAGAAATCAATATTTTTGATTCATTACAAAAATATTTAATTGGTAACATAAAAACACTTAAATTTTTTTTTTCATCTTTTTAATTAATAAATTATTGTGTAGACTTAAAAATATAAGTTCTGAATATCCAAAGTAACAATAATTTTGAATAAATAAATATTACAAAATCAAACACTATACCAATAGTATATTTGTGAATTCCCACAAGAAAATTAATAGATAAAAGAGCCAATGATATAAAGGGTAATAATCAAATAGAGAGATTTTATTGAGATCCTAGTCTTTATTTGTATATGCAACTGAGTATAAAAACAATACACAGACTGTTATTATTAAAAACAAAAAAAACGTTTAAATACGTATAAAAACGTTAAAATTACTTTCTGTATTTATCTCTTCAATCTGCATATGAGAGACAGCGACATCTCATTGTCAATATTTACCATTTGAATCTCGTTACCATACTCATATAACAACACAAATAATTTTTTCCCCTTTAAAAGAAAGAATCAGCTCTCTAGGTTTTCCGCTTTATTCAGTGAGAGTTAACATAAAGCGCTTCCGAAATAAAACCTAAACATTTACCAATGTCCTATTTGCCGGAGCCTTGAGCATCGTTGCTCAAGATACGCCCAAGAGGCACTATATATCGAAACCGGAAACCATTGCCAGCAACGCAGACACTGTCTCGCTCAGAAGTTAACCCTGAAGGAAACATATTTTCAAAATAAAAACCAACCGCTCTTAGCAGATTCACGCCCAGCAGCAGCAAGCTCAAAATCGTTTTCTTCTGAACCCGCAAGTTTCGAACATTTCGAACGTATAAAGGTAAAGACCTTGAATAATGAAAGTCACCACTCAAACAGGTGGAGAGTGAGAAAATTTGTACTCTTCCTGAAATGATCTCTTAAAAACAGGTAAAAGAAAAAAATACAAACGAAAGAGTTGAAGGGGTGGGGCAACAGCAAACCAATGGATATCTGTCATGCCAGATGCGCAAGACGTCGGTGGAAAAAGAAATATCTCAGCACCGTGGGGTGCAGTAAGACTGACGAGGAATATTTTTCGAAGTCAGGAACTGTTCTAGGTGTCGATTTCCGGGGAGCGGAAGCATGTTGAGAAATGGCCATGTGTAGCCGGCAATACTTGTAAAGCGCTGTAAGAAGGTCTGAGGTGTTTAAATGGATTTGATACGAATGTTGGAAGGGTTGGTCGATTTTATGCTTTTTGCTTATATCTAAAGGGTTTTCCTCTAAAAGTGGGCAGAGTTCCAGAATCGCAAATTAAAGGCAGTAGAGAATCTTACATTTTGTCTATATACACAATTGAGATGAAATAACCTTTTGCTGTAATTTATATAAAAATTGTAACTTGAATTCCCTTAATGGGAGTTATTAAATGCAGTTAGCTTAAATTAGAAAAAAATCGTCACCATTCCAAAAGAGTAGATTATGTTAGAAAAGTTAGTTGGAGAACACAAATTCAGATTTTTTACATTTTCTTTAATCTTCTTTTTTGTTAAATAAATTATTTAGTTTTTTACCTCCGTGTAGTATATAAAATTTAAAACAATTGTGAATAAAGAAATAAAGGTGTTCAGTATCCAGATTTTAACCTACATTTTTAAAAAGAGGTGCTTAAATAAAAATAACATTTATTTACTTTCCGACAATTTATAGATCAATTTTTGGATCAATTATTTTATCGATCAATTTCTTGTATACTAAACAATATGGACTATTTTACAATTTCAAATACAAAAGACAATTTTTTTTCTATTAATGCAATTACTTTATAATTTTTGTTTGTAATCTGCCTTTTTACGTCAATATTTACCATCCTTTGCATCTCGTTACCATAACCACAAAAATAATTCTTTCTTGTTTGAAAAGGAAAGGATTCGATTTTCGCTATTCAAGAAAAAGCATGATAAAACGTTTCAAATAAAAGTGCTTCTAATATTTCCCAATTCTTATATTACCGGATTGAAAGCATCGTTACACATATATGCCTCAAGAGGACGATATTAAAAGCGGAGTGCATTTCTGTGGTGCCAAACGCCAGACACCAGTTCGCTCTAGTTAACCCTAAAGAAAATACAACAAAACCAACCGCTCTTATGGGATCACGTCACGGGGAAGCCAAAATGCTTTTTCTTGAATCTGCACTGCTGAACATTTCAATCAAAAGTGCAGGACCCCCGAAATAATGGAAGGCCATCAAACAGAGAAAACAGTTTTGGGCTTTTTCCTTCCTGAACGACTTCTTAAAAGATTTGAAGAAAAATAAAAAGAATGTAAAAGGGTTGGGTGTGGGGCAGCAACAAACCAATAATGGATATCTGTCAAAGACATGTCAAAGACGTTCGTGGAAGAAATATCCCAGCACCGTGGGGTGCAACTGAAAGTTTGATTGAGCACTTTTCTAAGCCTTCGAACGCCTTAGGGCGTCACATTTGAGAAAGGGAAAAGCCGCTGTTGATAAATGGCTATGTAGAGCCGGAAATACTCTCATGCTGCAGAAACGTCTGAGATGCTTTTAAATGGATCTGATACAAATTTGGTTGACTGGAGCCAAGGGCGATTTAGGTTTTCAAGATATCTTAAAAAAATTTCCTCTTGTATTTCAAAAAGTGTATCACAGACTCTCACTGAAGCCAGTAGAGACATTTTTTATGCATTTTGGGTCTGATGGCAACTGTTAGAAAGAATAAGGGAAACTCTCTTTGCTTAGATCGTAAAAAAAAAATTAATTTAAATGATTTCCATCGTGAGTTATTTATCGTATATCATTTGGGGCTTGATTGAGGATAATGCTTTCTTGGATTCATTTTTCAAAAACATTTAATGTGGATCCGAAAAATTTATTTGAAATTTTTTTCTTAATCTTTAATTTAGCATATTGTTGTAGATTTCCAAATGATATAAATAAAATTTATTAAAGTGTTCTAATAAAAAGATATAAGATGAAAATTTATGCTTGAAACCAATATTTTTGTGAATCCTTATAAGAAAATTGTTAGATAAGAGTAAATAAAATATAATTTGAATTATAAATACATAATGAATAGATATACTTCCTGTTAAAGATATATCCATATTTTGTAGATCAATTTTTACTACTAAACAATATGGACTGTTTTATTACCAAATATTAAAAGTTTTTCTTATTAATGCAAATTACTTTCATTGTTTAAACTCTCATCAATCTTACATATGAGGGAACAGCTTAGACATTCTTATGTAAATATTTACCATCCATGAATCTCGTTACCGTAACCGTCAAATATCTTTCTTCTCTGTTTTGAAAAGGAAGGATCAACTCAGCTTCTCGCTATACACGAAAAAGTTTCATATAGATCTTCAGTATCAAAAGTTTTAACATATACCAATACCTTTATAGTTTGCCGGATCTCAAAGCGCTACCGTTACCCTCATATACACGCAAAAAGAGGAAAGGCACTATTCGAACCGAATCCATTCCTCAGCAGCCCAGATGACCTGCCTGCAGTGGCTCAGCTTAACTTAAAGAAACTATTAATAAAAAACCGCTCTTATGGGATCACGCCCAAGGGGGAAGCCAAAAACGCTTCTGAAACCCGCATCGTTTCGAACATTTCGAACGTGCAACACGCCCCGAATAATGGAAGGCCACCCTGCCGAGAGAGAAATTTTTGACTTTTCGAACGGTAAGAAATGAAAGGGTTGAAGAGGTGGCAGCAAACCAATACACGAGATATCTGTAATGACATGGCAAGAAGTCGGTGGAAGAAATAATCCTGTACCGTGGGTGCAGTATGAGGGTGCTGACGAGGAATATTTTTCGAAGCTCGAACGCTCTAGGGTGTCACATTTTGAGAGAAAGCATGGAGAAATGGCCATGTAAGAGCCTACTCTCTAAAACGTAAAGGTCTGAGGTGCTTGAAATGGTTTCCATGCCAATGGTTGACGGTTTGGGCGGCTTATGCTTCCTGCTTATCTTTTTAAAAGAGTTTCCCCTAAAGTATCACAGACCTCAATGAAAGCCCAGAGATTTTTGGGATGCATTTAGTCGAATGTATACACAGTTGATAAGAATAAAACTTGCTGTAACATAAAAATTCACTCAATTCTAATGCTTTTAATGTGAGTTATTTTGAGGGTAGTTAACTTAATTCAAGTGCTGGTTCAAAAAGTAATCAAAAATCATTGTCTTTGCATTCATTTCAAAAGCATTTAATGAGGAGCATACAAACTCATATTTAAATTTTATTAATCTTTAATTTATTAAACAGATCTCTACCGGAGAGTAATTCTTAACACGCATTCGTATTAGTAGAGAAGAATTTTTATGCATTCTGTTCCTATACACATTTGAAAAGAATAAACTTTGCCTTCATAAAGAGTACCTAATCTAATGTTTTCATAAGTTACTTATTAGCAGTTAGCCTAATTGGTGATATGTAAATCATTATCTTTGATTCATTTCAAAAATATTATTTAATGAGAGATATAACTATAAATCTACTTAAATTTTCCTTAATTTAATTTAATAAATTATTGTAAGATTTATGTAAACTCATGCCAAAAAAAATATATATTAAAATTTAATAGCAAATAAAAATAAATACTTAACCCGTATTTTTGAAGGGAAAGTCTCTTAGTAAGAAAAACTGTTAGATAAGGGTTTAAGAGTATGCCAGTAGCTAAATGCATAGAGTTAGTGATGTTTCTTATTGCTGAGTTAGCATTCCATGAGCTTATTTAACAACATTATATTAAACAATATGGGAATAGCCTTATTGAAAAAGCAAAATATAAAATATTGGAATTTCTTCTTTCCTAAAGTTTAGCTGAAAATTAATATATATAATATATATAACTTATAAAAATTTTTAAAAGAGAGCTCCAAGTGTTATAATAGCACAAACCAATAGATGCATTACAAAGACTTAACTGCATTTTTAGAACTGAATTTCACAAATAAGCTTATGAGCCTGTAGTTTCCAAAATATGTATGGCAATTTTTTTCAGGTTAGCTAACACATGGAATGGTCATTTCAATCCGTGGCGGTGGAGTGAAGGCAGCTGACCTTTAGCCACTGCTAATGCCATTTCATCCCGCGTAATCTCGTTACCGTAACCAATACAAATAATTTCTCCCTGTTGAAAGGAATGACTCAGAACCTTTTTGTTTTTGCTGCTATTCAAGAGCAATATAAAGTGCTCCAAAAATAAAAGGTTTACATTTACCAATACCTTAAATGCTCTGATTGAAAAGACTGTTACATCTCATGAGTATACGCAACTGGCAGTAAGGTCACTGCTCTGAAACCGGAATCCATTTTCTCAGCAACGCTAGACAGCAAGATTTCTGTTCGCCTAGTAAACCCTAAAAGAAAGTGCCAGCTAATAAAAACCTACCGTCTTATGGATCTGTCACGGGGAAACACCAAAAACAAAGCTTTTCTTCTTGAACCTTATTGCTTCCGAACACTTCAACTCCTAAAGTGCAGAACTGAAGAATGTGAAGCAACCCTCAATGCAAGGTGAAGTATTTTGACCTTCCAGCCTAATTTTTAAAAAGTAGGGAAAATAAGAATGAAAGGATTGAAGAGGGCGTGGGCAGCAGCAAACAAATAATGGATATCTGTCAGACACAAAGCAAGACGACGGTGGAAGAAATAGATCCCGTACTCAGCGGGTGTGAGGTTGACGCGGAATATTTTTTTCGAATGCTCTATAGGGTGTCACATTTGGAGCGGTAGCTACGTTGAGAAAATGGCTAGTCCTAAAACTTCTTATAATAATTTAATATTTGAACATTGGTATTAAATAAGGATACAGAAAGAATAACGTAACAACAAACAAAAATTAAAAAAATCATAATATATACATACATATATATATATATATATATGTATATAATTAATTAAACACATAATACAAGTTAATCATGTATTATTAATAATATGTTAATGTTTCATATCTTTAGCATTTATATCAATGTTTAAATATTAAATAATAACAAAAGTTCAGAGGTTAAGTATATAATTTTGTTACAAAAGTTCAGTAGACAATTCTGTTAATCATAATTAAATCAGCATTAATATATGTTATAATAAATAGAAAATGTTACTCTTTTTACAACAATGCTACATCACCAAACAGATAGAAATATAAAACTAGAGAATTTTAAATATTTTTAAATGAAACATGCTATTAAACTTATTAAAAATTAATATCATAATTAAAAAAATCAGATATTTTTTAACTGATTGAATTTATCAACGTTGATAAATTTTCAAAAAGTTTGGATTATTTACCTTTGAATATTATTTTTCGGGCCGCAAATTTACTACCAACATTTTATAAATTAATTTTTCATTTAAATAGTAAATATTTATTTTTTGAGAAATTGTATAAAAGTTTAATTTTATTTTTTAAATACACATTTAAAGTTTTTTTTTTTTCTTGCCTTTATAATAATCATTCAAATAATAGATGTTAATTTATTCGTTCAAAATTTTCCTGGACAAATTTTTCGGAAAATTTATTTAGCCCAACTATAAGAAATCATGACCTTGGTGAAAAATAAATTAAATGGCTACATTAACTTTGTATAACTTACAAAACTTAATCAAAAAATTGCGTCAGAATTTTTAACTCAGAAAATGAGTTTTTTTATAATTTCTCAAGGAAAGTACCTTTTAAAATGCGTTTAATAGCTTTCTAAATGTAAAGCCTATCTTCCTTTAAGAAAAAAAATACAAATTGCACTTTTATTTTTCTAAATTTTTGTAGTCTTTATCTTCTAATATTATCTAACACATTCCAGTTCGTGTGTTCAAACTATAGTTGAGAACATTTAATGAAAAGTGTTCGTTTCGGTTTTCGCTTCTTCTAGTTATTCCATGCTTCAAATCTCCTATTTGATCATCGTTTTCTCTCTTATACCGTGCTTTAGCTCCGTTTTACGATCACCCACAACTTTTCCCAGGTACCGCCGGAATAACTTTTGTATAACATCTGTAACAAACTTCTGCCTATTTCTTATGCTTTACTGTTTACTTGCATTTCTACGGTGTTTATTATCTTTTTTATTGCATGTAATAAAGAAACTTTTATTTATGATGGTATATCTAATACTAAGAATGTGTGCATCCATTTCCTTATGGATAGGACAGTTATCTGGTAGAAATTAATGGCCATTTTTAGAAAATACGTAATGTTAGTTAATGTAGGAGAAAATGTAAATGTTAGTTATGGAAGGAGACCTGTGAATTTACAGGAGACCAAGTTAAATTTTCATATCCTTAAGTGACATTTTTTACAGGTGTTAATGTAAATGTTAGTTTGGAAGGAGACCTAAAGTGACATTTACAGGTTTTCTAAATTAACAAGTTAATAGGATAGTTGTCTAGTAGAAATTAATGGCCATTTTTAGAAAATACGTAATGTTAGTTAATGTAGGAGAAAATGTAAATGTTAGGTTATGGAAGGAGACCTAAAGTGACATTTACAGGTTAACATTTTTTTTTTTAACTTAAATTTTTCAACAAGTTAATAGGATAGTTGTCTAGTAGAAATTAATGGCCATTTTTAGAAAATACGTAATGTTAGTCAATGTAGGAGAAAATGTAAATGTTAGTTATGGAAGGAGACCTAAAGTGACATTTACAGGTTAACATTTTTTTCTAAATTAACAAGTTAATATTTTCATATCCTTATGGATAGGATAGTTGTCTAGTAGAAATTAATAGCCATTTTTAGAAAAAAATCGTAGTATGAAAAATGTAAATGTAAGTTATTGAAGGAGATATAAAATTAGCTATCCTATCCATAAAGATATAAAAAAATGTTTTTGGTAGAAATTAATGGTCATTTGTATAAAAATTCATAAAATGTAAATGTTAGTTATGGAAGAAGATCTAAATTAAAATTAACAAGTTAATATTTTTTTTAAATTAACAAGTTAACATTTTTCACATCCTTAAGTATAGGATAAATTATCTGGTAAAAATTAATAATGGTCACATTTAAAAAAATAGATAGAAGAATAATGTAAATGTTAGTTAAGGAACGGAACCTAAATTCAGCAATGTAACGTCATTGAAAATTATGAAATATTTTTAAAGTCAAATGTTATATGAGTCATATAATTTGAAATATTAAATGACAATAATTGCTTTGAAGAACTGCAAAGAAATAAAGGTAATTCCTTTTTTAGTATCAATCCAATTTAAATTTATGTTAACCATATATTTTCTTAATCCTATGCCCGTCTCCGGTGACTTTGTAAAGTCGTGACAAGTCTAAAGCAGGCCACACCGACCACTCTAAGCAAGGATCTGGGAATTTTTAAGCTGATTTATTCAATAGGGGAATTTCACTTTTCTCAGAAGCCTTCTATCTATAGTATTTAATAGAGGAAGATATATATCTTCTTAGATATCGCAAAGGAAAAGGAGGCTCAGGTTGTATCATTTGTGTTCCATTATTGGCCTATACATCAGCCTGCTCATTTCCATATATCCACGCAATGGCTTGGAATCCACTGCAGAAGCAACGAATTTCCGGGTGTTCAACAAGCCTATCTACCTTTACAATGCAGTTTCTAGAAATCTCATATTCACCGTGATTGGAGATTGTCAAGGTCTTAATTGCCACCATGGAATCAACAAAAAGACGATTTCTTTCCACACTGCTCTATTTTATCTAAGATCAAAGATATGGCGGCTATTTCACTTTCAAAGTTCTCAAAGTACCTTCCAATGGCATAATATAATATAAAGTCAATAGAATAATTCCGGCTCCAGCATTTCTTATTGTCTTTTCAGCTGGACTATCAGTGTAAACATGGAGCCAAGGATCATCGGGAAACGATAAGTGACTGACTACTTGTTGCCTTAAAAGAAGCCCTTGACAAGTGCAATATGAATAGAGGTTAACCATATTTTGAAAAGTTGCATTTTAAAATGTTTAAATAATTAGCAGCAAAAATGTAATCATTTTTTTAATCTTAAGAAAATTTAAATAGATCTTAGTTTATGAAAAATCATGCGACTAAAAATAAATATTTCAAATTTTTAAGAAAAACTACTTAGATACAATCAAGCTTCACTGAACCATATATACTTGTGAAAGTAAAAATACTCTAATTCAATATGATCCTAAAATAATTATATCAAACAATTTTTCCCTTTTTTTGAAGATAAAAGTAATACATTTTTCAAAACTTTTCTATAAAATTACGTTTCCGAAAATCTACCATAGACCATTACGCCAGATTGCTTCAATGTATAATTACCAACGAAATCTAGGTGCTATCATTTCACATTTTTTGACCTTCCAGCACTATTTTTTATTCCTCTTTTCCAGATCATCACTCATACAAAAACATGACAAGGGACGGAAGAAAATTTCTAGATTTATCATGAGTGTGTCACACAAGTTACAACTCATAATTACACAAAAGAAGTATTATATGACTTATTTCTTCCCTAGAAATTTACTACAGAAGTTTTTTTTGCTATGCCAGAACTAAAGCAAATGTCATTATTACGTAAGTCATTATTTGGCACTTCTTGTGGGTTTGGATTTGATCCAAACCTATGTCAGAGTACTCAATTTCAGTTCGGAAACAGTGAGTTTCTTCTTTTGTGAGAGTAACATGGTAGGAAAGAGCATCGTTAGCGATAGATTGACAGTTACAATGTATTGTTAAAAAGCAATCGTCAAGACCTTGAGTTTTGTGATTTGTTAATACATTTTGTAGTGTTTGGGAGTTTTGCTGTCATCCTAATCCTAGATGGAGAAAGTTCGAGATTAGTGCAATTGCTCTAGATTGGCTCACCGTGGTATTTCTATTAATGCAATATTTCAATTTCTGATTTAAATGCAAATTTGTTTAGAAGCAATAGTATGATAGATAAGTAAGTTCTTTAGCAAAAAAAAAAAAAAAGCTGTATTTTAAAATGTTTAAATGATTGGTAGCAAAATGTAATATTTTTTTTTATTCTTAAACAAATTTAAATAGATCTCAATTTATTAAAATCATATGACTCCAAATAGGTATTTGTAATATTGTTTTGAGAAAAAAATATTTAGAGGCAATCAAACTTCACTCGACCATATATAAAGTAAAAAATGCTTCCATTCAACACGATTCCAAAATAATTACAAGGCAGACATATGCAATATACAAAATAATTCAGACCTTGTTCTTTTCCTATTTACAACAACTATTTCTACTGCTACAACTACTTCTCTATTTACAAATAACTATTCCTACTGCTACAACTACTTTTCCTATTTGCAACAACTATTTTTACTACTGCAATTATTTTTCCTATTTGCAACAGCTATTTCTACTACTACAACTATTTTTCCTATTTTACATCACATTAAATTTTGTTAAGTTATGTTTAATGATTTGTAAAGTTTTTTTAATAAAAATGTTGTGATATTAAGAAGTCTGTGTTCGTTACACCAAGCAACAATCTATGTCACCCCAGCACAAAATGGAAACGTCTAAAATACTCCACAATGGTAACTATTCACAATTTAAAATTAATCAGTTCATATGCAGCTTTAAGGTATAACATTTCACTAATATATTAACAGAAGTAATGACTTTTTAAAAAGATTCATTATCACATAAATTATAATTAATCTTGCAAAATAATGACTTTTTATTTGAAATTGTAACTGATGCTATCGTTTATTCTACTCTAGATCCTCTAGTGAAATAGTAAATTTCACTAATTCTCATAAAATCTTATAAATATAATTATTTAATCGATTACATTTCGATATGCATACTTTGATTATAGACAATATCTTGTACAGTAGACGCATAATTGTAGGATGTCATCCATCCTCATATTTACATGCAATAATGAACTAAATGCAATTATGTTTTCATGTCCATTACTACAGAAGAATACACTTAAGACAGATTTAAAATCATGATGTTAGTCAGATATAATAGTTAAAATTTTGCGATAGTTAAAAAAAGAGCATATTCTTGTTATTAGCATTTTTTTCGAGTTACATTCCAATAAATTTTGATGTTATAACGATTTACAAGTAAACTATTTTTTTTTTTCATTTTACGTAGTTAACATTTATTTGCCACTTTTAATTAAAGAAAGCTGTAGAAACGATATAATTTGTGGTATACATATTATTCATATTACAATAAAATCAATACTTTTAATTAATTGCTTTATTGCACAGAATAAAAAAAAATCGACATTACTAAAATACTTTTATTATTATAATATATGTTTGATATTAAACGAATTTACCTATGAATATAAAAAAATTCATAAAATAAAATAATTTCAAATTGCTACAGATCTAATAACTTCAAAACGTCATAATTTATTTTTAAGTTTTCAATTCATTAGAAATAAAAAACTAGTGTATTTTTACAGTTTTCATTTAAATAAAGCTTCAATTTTTAAATTCTGAAAAGTTATAAAATGATCGTCGTTTGATCACTTCCAATGTAAAATTTACCATTTAACACAGCAAAAGAAAATAATAAATAAAATAAAATAATCTAATTTTATTAGCAACACTAATTAATTTCAAAAGCAATTACTTAAATTTGGAATATTATTTCAAATTATTTATATCTTATTTTAGATCACTTTTCATATTTTTAAGTATAAAAAATTGACACAAAAAATGTGACTACAATAAAAATAAAGGTACTTTTAAAAATATTTAATATCTTTTTTAAAAATATTATGTATATCTTATTTTACATCATTTTTCAAATTTTTATGTATAAAAAAAATATGAAATTTCCGCACAAAATGGGACTACAATAAAAGTAAAGGTGCCTTTAAAAATATTAAGTATCTTATTTTAAAATATTAAATATCTAATTTTAAAATTATTAAATATCTAATTTTAAAAATATTAAATATCTAATTTTAAAAATATTAAATATCTAATTTTAAAAATATTATTTTTATATTATTTTACATCACGTTTCAAATTTTTTTGTTAAAAAAAAAAAAAAAGAAAAGAAAAGAAATTGACACAAAAATGTGACTAAATTAAAAATAAAGGGGCTTTTAAAAATATTTAATGTCGAATTTCAAGAAATATTTAATATCTTATTTTAAATATATTTAATATCTTATTTTAAATATATGTAATATCTTATTTTAAAAATATTTAATATCGTATTTTTAAAATATTTAATTTCTTATTTTAAAAATATAAGTAATATTTTAAATAAAAATAAAATAATAAAATAATAAATAAAATAATTAAAGTAAATAAAAAAAATATAGTATTATAAAAATAGAAGTAATATTTTTAAAATATGATACAAATAATATTTTTAAAATATGATACAGATAATATTTTTAAAATAAGATATTATTTATATTTTCGTTTATAGATATCGTTTGCATCTTATTTTACATTATTTTTCAAATATTTATATAGAAAAAAATGAAATTTCTACACAAAATGTGACTACAATAAAAATAAAAATACTTCAAAAACATTAAAATAAACCCTTTCAAAACATAAATAATTTTCCAAATACTTGACTTCTCTATCACAGACAACGCCTTTTTTATGTCTCTTTCAAGGTACGACAGCTAATACTTTGGCGCCCGCAAGAAGCCATAGGAAAGCTACTACACGACTGTACATTGCAGCTTGGGTGAAGGTTGCACAAGCAACATTAAAAGGGCTTCTCCATGTTTGAGTGCCCGTAGACATAACAAAAGGTGCGACGCTAAACATCTGTCTCGTCTGTGTATGAATAATTATTCACAAGCTGATGCCATGTTTGAATTAATTATGAGGGGCAATAGCACGCCTTGGAAATTGAAGTTCATTACGGAGTTTGAATTATTTGGTGTTCCCTGCTGCACCGGTAGTGAAATTTAAGAGGGGATGACATATAAATACGTTTATCTGAATAAATATGAGTACTTCCAATGAATTAACTTTAATTAAGTTAATTATCTTGTTTGACATATGTAATTATTTATAAATTATTACATGTAACATAGAAAACCAAATAGTCTTGAATTTTTAAAAGGATTTATGGTAAACAATGAATAAATGGAGGCGAAAATCAATTATATTTCATTTAGTTTCAAATACACTATTTTACTTACACTGTTGTTTTAAAAAAGGGTACTTACGTATTAACGGTACCTTGGCGACAGACTTAGCGGTTTTTAAGTGTCACCAATCTTTATTATTTGGAATAAAAATATTTTGAAAGCGTTTTGATTTTAAATGAAGTGTTTCATATATATTTTATTATTTGGAACAAAAATTTTAAGTGTAGATTGGCGCCAAATCTGTAGCTGCGGTTGGCGCGTGTGCTCTTTATTGGCGCAACTGTCGCCAAGGTACCGTTAATACGTAAGTACTAAAAAAAGAGTTTTTAGTAAATTAATGCGCTTTAAAATTTAGTTTAAACAAAGTTTTTTATTGCAGCATTAAAAAAAACCCTGTAATTCATCATTTTAAAATAAAAGATTTAAATATAATCTCCGCCAAGGTGTGGCAGTTTTGATATTTTAATAATAATTTAAATAATTATATTTTTATAATAATTTATTTTAATAATTTTTGTTTGAGTTCCGCTTGAAAGAAAGTATAAACAAGTTTTTAATAATAACAGTTAATATGATTTCTTTTCTTTTAAATAATACAATGCATATTTTAATTTACATTTAAAAGGCAAAACATCTGCCAAGCTTTCCTTTCACAGTTTTCAAAATATCTTGCTTTAACTAAATGTTTTTAACATTTAAAGAAATTATTTTAAAGAATAAATTAAAGAAATTTATAGTTTTAAAATAAAACGGCTCGTAGTATCTGTCTTTATGTAAAATCTTAGTAGCTCTAAAACGTTGTAATATTTAAAGAAATCAACTGAAGTATAAAATTTCTTACATTTTAAAATAAAACACTGGCTTTAATAAATTATATTTTAAATTTATTTGTACTACTAGACATAAATATTTAAGAATAATCCTACAATTTTTAAAAAATTAGAATTACATTTTTTTACTTTACAAATTTAATTAAAACAAACAATTTTTAATTAGACTGTATTTATTCTGAAATTCGATAGTTTAAACGAAAATAACTGCAAAATAATATCACGCAGAATTTGTGTATTGAATCCAATGTTTTCATAAAGTAAATTTCGATTTTGATTTTTTCTTTTAAGATTCCTTTCTTGAACTAGTTTTTAAGTTTAAATACTTATTTAAAATGAGATCAATTTCTGAACTTTTATTTCTTGGTAAAATTAAAATATTAAATTTAAATAAATTTTTTAAAATTAAATATAAAAACTGTTTCCTAGAGTTCATTTTAAAAAGTAAAATTGAAGTAATTAAAGTAAGTAAATAAACTAAAGTAAATTAAAATAATTAAAATAAAATTATATTTCTAAATTGTAATTGAAAGGAATTTAGTAATTAAATTCCTCTAAAAAAAAATAAGTTTAATATTTTAATAATTTCAATAATCGTTAAAATAAAGATTTCTTTCTAAACATGCTTTTTAGGAATTTAATCGGTAATTAAACAAATTTGAGTAATTTACGAAAACGTAATAAACGATTTAAATATTAATGTGATAAAAATTAAAATTTATACTTAATTTCTTATAAAAATTAACTTATAAAATATTTTAACTATTACTCAATTACTTTACTTTTTTTTTTTACTATATGCTTTGAGTAATTTAAAAACATATATATTATTACAAATGACTTTTTCAATTTAATATCTTATAAATGGCCTGTTCAAAAACTGCCTGTTTTTGTGCAAAACTGATTCGTAGCTATTTTTCAAAGAAGAAAAATAAAAAATAAATGCTATGTATAAAAAAGCTGGTGAAAGAAATCAAAACATACGAAAATTGCTTATAAAAAAGCTCTTGAAAGAATTAAAAAAAAAAAAAAAAGCTATTTCAGATTTCAGTGAAAATAACCAAAATTAAAAGTGACCAAGGACACGAAACATTCAACCCATAAACAATAGCCGAAACAATACCTCTACATTTTATGGGTAATATAATATAATATTTACAGTCAAAGCTTTTATACACATAAAAAATAATCGTTTTCAAAGTCTTAAAATATGATTTTAAATGTTTAGTTTCTAAAAAACCATCATTTATTGTCTTTACTGACTTTTAAAGCACAGATAGTAATGAAATGCAAGTAAGATATATTAAAAATTGATACATTTTAAAAATCTTAATCTGTACGAAAAAGAAAAGGATTTGCATCCTGAAGATACTGTCGAATTTCTTGACTGGATATCTTTTCTCAATTCCCTGGGAATGCCACGCCCATTCCTGTTACCATGGTTACAAGTCTTTTAGAACATGACGTCCATTCACGGGATTCATGTCCTCAATGAAACTGGGGACGCTTTGTTCAACATCACTTGCATGTGCTCTGCAACAACAATGCTTGATTGATCTACAATAGGCGTCTTTCATGTATGGTTTCTAAATAACTCTCTGCCAGTGTGGATATGGCATTTACAAGACAAGTAATGGTTACTGGAGACAATTATTGGTTTCGATTACGATCGCTTCAAGTTCACATTACAAATTGATTTGAGATCTGCTTTTTACAATTCTTTATTTTGATTGAAATTGATTTTATATGCTAATTTTTTTTGGTCCTGTTCAGTATAATTTTAAATAAAAATAAAAATGAATTTATATTTTAAATGATAATTTCTGAAAAACCTTTAAAAATATTGAATAAGTTATTTTATGTTCAGAAGTTTTTAATAATAATTCATTCTTTGTTTGTTTAAAAAAGTTTTTAATTATCTTTTTAGTTGTTCTTATGAAGAGATTTATTCATTTTCACTGAAATTTATTTTTTAAATTAAATAATATTAAAATTTATTTGAATGAATTTTTGTCAAAAATCAATAAAAAATTTATTTTTATATATTGGGGGTAAAATTAATTTTATTGAAGTAATATTTCGAAATAATTCCATCTTAATTTTGAATTAAAGTAATTTAAAAAGTAATAACAGTGTAAAGATTTCATTAAAAAAGTAATATCGATGCAACAATCTCATGAAAAAATTAAGAACGATTTCATTAAAAAGTAACAACGATTTTATTAAAAAAGTAACAACGATTTTATTAAAAAATAATAACGATTTTATTAAAAAATAATAATGATTTCATTAAAAAGTAACAACGATTTCATTAAAAAAGTAACAACGATTTTTATTAAAAAATAATAACGATTTTTATTAAAAAATAATAACGATTTTATTAAAAAATAATAACGATTTCATTAAAAAAGTTATAACGATTTCATTAAAAAAAGTAATAATAATGTAACGTCATTAAAAAAGTAATGTTTAAAAAATATCACTTTTTTATAAAATTTGATTTTAAAAATTTAAACTAAATATTTAAATAAAATTAATAAGCTTATAAGCTTAATATTAATTGGTTCAATATATCTGCTTTATACTAGTTTCCGTGAATGTTATATATTTAAAAATAAAATACTTATTTTTAATTCATAATTTTATATACATTCTTAACTCATTTTTTCATAAAACATTTTACAGAATTTGTATGATCGATTTAAAGCAAGCACCAGTTTGACTTATTTTATTTAATTGAAAGATGATAAAGAAAATTTATTTTCTGATATCCTCATACGTCTAGATATTTCTTTATTTTTCATCAGATAATGTGAAATTTTCTTTTTTTTTCTCCTTTTCAATCTCTATCTTGCAAATGAATTTTTACTTTTTATGTGGCAGATTGGATTAGGAAAATTGATTTCCATGCAATTTCCTGACTTTCCCAGTATCCGAAATGAAACAGATTACACAAAATCACCTTTTTCAATTTTAGAACTTCAATAAGTTGGGTGGCTTGGTTTCAGCAACATGTTTTTATTTTTTTTTTATAAAGATATTACTTGATTGATTTTTTTTTTTCTTTTAGTTGATCGTATTTTTAGCGGTCGTCAGAAAATAGTATTTTCTCACTGGTTTAAAAAACCTTGCATAAAAGTTTGCCTAAGAACTAGAAATTTTGCGTTCTAAAAATATTGGAAATAATTAAATTTTTAAAGAGATCTTTAACCACCTTATTTTCTTTTCGTATTCTATCGTTTATAATTTTCAATAGAATAATATTAAACACAACAATTTAATTTAAATTAACAATTGAAAAAAATAAGATTGTAAGAAAAAGTTAAAAACATATTCTATATCACGAAAATTTCAAAATAATTTACTATATTGAATTTATTAATTTTTTGTCTATTTTTATCAATAAAGGACGATTTTGATTATTTATAGATGTTTTTTTTTATTTATTGGGGAATTTATTAATTTGTGATCTAAAATGAACTTGATTTCATGAATTTTTATCGTAGCGTTCACATAAATAGTTCCTACTATTTTATAATATAGCATATCATAAAAGTCAAAACTTTGTGGGAAATGATATGTTTTATAATAATCACAGTAAAACAAAGAAGGTGTGATCACAATGTGGCAGAATTCAATCTCTTTATTGTTTGTTGAGATATATCATCATGCACGAATGGCATATGGTCGATACAGTTTAAAAATAGAATAACTATAAATAAACACAAAGTTCGAAGTGACGAACAGCTGATTCCATCAAATGAAAATGAAAGGAAAAAAAAAGTAAACATGGTTGATATGAACTGTGTTTGATAAATTCCTTCCATGCTTTTTTTACCAAATCTTTTATATTTTTTTAAGTAATGAGACTTTTCCCCTTGAACAAACTATAAAAATGACTCATTTTATGTTGGCAGAAGGAAAAAAATAATAATGATTGACACATTCAAATAGAAGCATGTAAGTAACGTATAACTTTTTGCGGAAATGTTTAAATAAAGATGTTTTATTTTTTTTTATCTTTTTAGTTTCTTTTTCAAATTTTCTTTGTAATTCGAAGATGAATAGACGGAAAGTTCCGAATGATATCTTCTTTTCTTTCGGATTTCTTTTTTTTTTTTTTTTTTTATTCTTTTAATATTTCTTTTGGGTCGAAACACAATTTAAGTTTCAGGAAAGTTTCATTATGTAATGGATCTTGCTGATGTGCCATATAAATGAGAATTTATACAGCGGGTACAAGAAAGTGGAATTCGGTATCATCTCTGGAATATTTAACGAATAGTGGGAATAAATTATAGACTTCATGAAAAAAAAATAAATATATGCAGATATTTTTGCCTTAATCAAAGTTTAATTAAAAGATATTACGAAAAAAAAAGGAAACTTTTGAAATCAAAGTACTGTTCTAGTTATTGTTAAAAAAATAATGATCATATTGTTTGTAAACAATGTAAAGCGAAAAAAAGCAAAAATGTAAAGTAAAAAAGAATTATATGTAAACATTTTTGCTGTAATCAAAGTTTAATTGAAATAAGGGAAACTTTTAAAATCAAAAGTATTGTGGTAACTTTTGTCACTATATTGTTAAATAAAATAATGGTCATATTTTCTATAAACAATGTAAAGCGAAGCTATGAAACAATGCTCATCACTAACAATAATCTAAATGATGAAAATGAAAATATTTGTTAATTGCTTTGAAAATTTTTTTTTTTAACCTTAACAAATGAAGTAGTGATAAAATTGTTATTTATTTTCTTTGTTATGGAGGAGACCAAAGTTGTGAGTTCTATTCTACTTTAATATTATTGATTTATTTAAAAATATTGTTGATTAATTAAATTTAATTAAAAAAAATATTTTACTAAAGAAAAGCAAACTTTTTAACAATAACTGCAACAATACCTTTATTTTTACTATATTGTTAAAAATATAATGGTAATATTTTATGCAAACAATGTAAAGCGAAGCTATGAAACAATGTCCATCACTACAATAATCTAAATATTAAAATTATTAATGTTAATTGTTTTAAAAGGCTTTTAATCTTAACAAGTGAAGTTGTGCAAAAATTGCGATTTGTTTTCTTTTATATGGAGGAGATCAAAGCTGTGAAATGAATTGAAATTTGAATTTATCCGGTGAGAGACAAGAAATTAGAATTCGGTATTTTCTCTGAAATATTTAACAAATAGTGGGAATAAATTACAGATTTCATAGAAAAAAATTGTAATGAAATATATTTGCCGTAATCAAAAGTATAATTAAAAAACGATTTTACTAAAAAAAAAAGGGGGAAATTTTTAAAATTAAACGTATTATTGTAATTAGTAGTAGTAAAAATGTAGCTATTGTTACTGTATTGTTAAAAAAATAATGTACATATTTTGTGTAAGAATGTAAAGCGGAGCTATGAAATAATGTTCATTACAAACAATAATCTAAATAATGAAAATAAAATTATTTATATTTATAGCTTTAAAAGGTTTTTTTAATCTTAATAAGTGATAAAATTACGATTTATTTTCTTTGTTATAATGGAGAACAAAGTTGTGAGTTCAATTTTATTTTAATATTGATGATTTAATTAAAAATATTGTTGATTAATTAAATTAAATATGATTTAATTAAAAAAAGATTTTACTAAAAAAAAGGATAACCTTTTAACAATAACTACAACAATACTTTTAATTTTATTATATTGTTAAAAAAATAATGGTAATATTTTCTGTAAACAATGTAAAGTGAAAATGTGAAACTTAACAATAAACTAAATAATGAAAATGAAAATATTAATGTTTTTAAAAGGTTTCTTTTAATCTTATCAATTGAAGTTGTGATAAAAATGCGATTTATTTTCTTTGATATGGAGGATATCTTTTCTTTTTATCGAGCTATGGTTTTTGTCACAGGCTGTTTGAATGGGTGACACGTACTTGTATCCACTTGAAACATTGTAGTACTTAGATGATTATTTCTATTCAGGTTAATGGATATGTGGCGCTTTTTATTTCTGCTCTTGCCATTTAGGATAATGGTGTACACATTCAGACTGTTGGTGTGCATTTTTGTTTGAAATATTAATGAGATTTTTTTATTTGGCGTATTCGTCACAAGTAGGGTATACACAAATGTTCTTCATGTTTAAGCGAAAAGACACATTATGATGTGACAATACTTATAATATATTTACTACTGTGCCGAAAACGTAACATATTTTGAGTTTAGGAAATAGGCAGATGTCACACGGTGTGAATATGGTGGTTGTGGAACGATATGGGTTTCAATTTTGGCGAAAAACTCACAAAGAATCAAAGCAATGGGAGCTGGCTCATTCAGTGTTTTCGGCACCAATCGAGATTTGGCGCGTTGGAGACCTAAAAGGGAATTGACCGATCCTTTTGAAATTCCAACATCATCAGCAAGATCTCTAATTGTAAAACGTGGGTTTGCAAGCACCAAATCTATTTTTGACATGAGCTTCGTCAGTTGAGGTGGATGGTCGCCCAAAGGGCTCTTCGTCTTCAACCCGAAAATCGCTTCGTCTAAATTAAAAATTAGTCTTACTTTTTGGGCACAGTAGTATGCAATGTTCTTCATATTAAAGCGAAAATACACTTTATAGTGTGAAAAACTAATAATCTATTTATACTTTTCCTTTTATCGGAAGAAATCCTTTCCAAAAATAAATATTTATATGTTAAACAAGTTTTGTATCATTTTCACCAGATATGAATAATTTGCTGCTTCTGATTTGGTGATGTTATCTTTTTCACCAGTGCCACAACAGCCCCATGTAGGGCCAGGGGCCATCTGCCTACTGGCATATTTCGAGACAGGATATGTTTGTTTTTTTTATGCGACACGGTTGATAGCTTACGCCCAATACTCTACAGACATAATTAGACCGGTTATCTTCTGTTACCCACATACATTTTCTTTATAGGAATTACAAGATTTTCTACGATCGCTTTTTGTCTTCTTTGCGACTCAATTTGTCTACATCTGTTCATCCAAAGATCACATTTGCAAACATCCCTTCTGCTGTTATTGCTTTCTTCTGTTTATTTAAATATACTACATGAGAAAAAAAATTACACGTGGAATAAAGTTCAAATCAACAAATCAACAAATCGAAAGATTGTGATTTTTAATGGAATTTTTAATGTTAACAAATAGCCTTTGCATGTGTTTTCTGCATAAAAATTTCATCGATATCTGATAGTTTTCAAATTATGAAATTTTAATTATAACAGATAAACTTCATGTCTTCTCTTCCATAAATGATGCCAATTGGCTTGCGCTCTGGTCGTTGGTACCACAGTCTTCAGGTTCGAATCCTGGCGGTGGCATGGATGTTTGTGAGTGGTTCGAAATCCACTTTTAAACTGTAGGTCCCGGTCTAATTAGCCTAAAACGTGCACAAAAATGACTGTAGAGCGACCAAACCTAACAAACAAATCTAAAAATGATACATTTCTATAGAAAAACAGTCACAGAAAAAAAATCAAAAACAGTGATCTCAATCAATCAATCACTTTTCGGTGATTGAGATCACTGTTTTTGATACTTCGAAGATTTCTAAGAAATGAAAGCTGTGCTTTCTGTTTCTAGAAATAGACATATTTATGACTAGAAGTTATATACATAGAGTTAAAAAAAACGTGTTTCACCTTGGTTGAAATCTGGAGTTCTGTATAAACGGAAACATCCGTCAGTCTTGCAACCCAGAATGTTTCGACAATTTTTTTAGGGTTATAACAATTTAATGTGAGGAATTCGTTATTTCAAATAATATGACGACTGTTTTACAGTTAATTTCATTATTTACAGAAATTTTTAAGTAAATTAGAAGAGTAATATATACTTTTATTTAAATGATTATTCCGAGATATTATAAATAATTTCGAGCGGTCGATAATAGCGGTCGAGATTGTTCTTATAAATAATATATTAATGCGTTAGCATTAATATACAATGTAAACAATTGTTATGATGCTGCCATTCCTGAGAATACGAAAAAAAAAAAAAAAGATTTTTACTTTATGAATAACTTTATATTTCATTCTCAAATAATTAATCTCTTTTTATTACTATTGATATGATTAAAGTTTTGTGGCGGCAGTTTTTTCAATTCGCGCGGAAAATCGTTCCTTTTTATTTTTAGAACTGATAACATGACATATGAGCATTTTCTTAAATTCTCCTGCTTTTTTTTTTTGCTGTTGTTCACGTTTTATTTATTTCACATGGCCGGGCTTTTATTAATGGATGACAGGTAAGTGAAATGGTGTGCGTTATTATCAGAAAGCAGAATGGATGAAATGGTATCTGAATTCTTTTTTTATGAATTGGATATGGATGCAGTGCTTAAATATCGTGTGGAAAATTATTGGTTTCGTATAAATATGAATGTCCAATTCATAATATAATTTAGCTTAAAAGCACATTTTCTAAAGTTGCCATAACAGTTATTTAGCAATTAGCATCGGCACAATAGCGATTTTTGGACAATTGATTTTGTCGTAATAGCGTTTTAGCACGAAAATAAATGCAGTAGCCATATTGTTTGTTTAGTTGGAGATTTGATATCCTGACGATGGATTTAGCATAAGGGTATAGGATTATAGATTTCATCGTCTACTGTTTGTGTGCTTCATTACTTGGAGTCTGAAAAATTCCCCAAGATTCCTCCGCCTTGTCGTCTGTTTTATGAATGATTGGATTTATAATTGCTTTTACACGAACATTAAGGTATTACAAAAATTGTCTGGACTCCATTGCTATTTACTTATGCTTGCCCTAATCATTTTCAAACAGCTTGAAAAATTCTGAGCAGTGAAATCTGTGCCTTTTGCTTCTGCAAGGGAACATATTTATATATATTTAAACGTATATGAATACTTTGATTAGTTACAAAAATTTATTCTGTTGCTACTCATTACTCTGCATGACTCCAACAACTTTAAGTGCGGCCCACATGGCTAACTAGCTAGCGCTCTTGTAGTTGGTATGGAAGGCTTCATGTTCAAATTCTGGCGGTGGCATGGATGTTTGTTGGTGGTTCGGAATCCACAGTAAACTGTAGGCCCGGCCTATTTTGCTTAAAGTGTGTACAAGATGCCCGTAGAGCGACAAACCAACAGTTTTAAGAAGTTGGAAAAACTCCTTATGAATGAGAACTGTCTTCTGCATCTACTATTGGAAAATTATCTCCATTTTCAATTACGTTACCTGTGTCCTTTAAAAAAAATTTGCTGTTTTTTATGCATGAGCTGTCTTTTCTTTGCCTTGCATCTCGCGGATTTTAAGGATTTTAAGAACAAAGTTGTTCCTGTTATGATTGGACATTGTTTATTAAATGGTACCAAACACTTTACTGCTGCAGTCTTCTTCTTATGCTTGATTTCCTTATTTACATTTGTTATGTTTTCAAAGGGCTTTATTTTTTGAAAATGGCTTCTTGAATGTTTGCCATTGTAATAGAATCTGATGAACTTGTTCTTATCATTCTTCTACTATAATGTTCTTATTTACTCTTGATTTTTGTTTGAAATAATGCTATAAATAATTTGCAGTATTTGTATTTTTAATTTAAAAATTCAGATGTTTAATATTTTCTTGAAGTAAAGCTTTCTAAAGCGTTATATTTCCACCACCTGCGATTAAACGGACAAAATATCCCCTCCTTGCGGAATCTTTCTTCCTATGTCTTTAAAGTCGTCTTTTCCAAATTTCGTTCCATTACCATTATCAGACCCAGTTACAGATGAATACTTCAGTTATAGCCATCCTTATAAGCTTAATAACAAGGTAAAAACATGGGTATCTCTATCACACACACGTGATGACCTGATGATAATATTTCATAGCGGGGTGCTAACTGATTATTTTTAAAATAATTAAGATTTATTGAAGATGGAATGGAATGTTAAGTATGGCAAATATCGAGAAAAACGATAATATTTCTTCCTATCTATATAAGCAAAAATTTCAAATTGTCTTGCTTCAGAGAACTAGATGCATTACCATTCTAAAAATGTTTATCGTATATTTCAATAATACACGATAAACGTATTTATTCATGATATTCATGGAATAACATCCTAAATTTATACCTATAACTCAGTTAAAAGGCACATAATGAAACATCATTGTGCCTGAATCAAAACCTCCTCCCAAACTTTACATAACATAACATAACACAACCATCTAATCCCCAAGTTTAAATTCTCGGGCACTCGACCCCTAAAGGAATACGATCATCCGGGGAGATTTCCCCACCAACAAGTGACCCGAAACAGTCCCCTGTTAATTGATACAAGGAAGGGGAAACTCGGAGCTTTTGAATATTAAAGTTAAGCGCTCCTCTGAGGCGTGTAGAATCTCAGAATTTCCTCCCAGTTGGGGCCTCGACCAGAAGCATCGAGGACATCCTTCAACGAGAGATAAGGAAATTAATCTTTACTCAACATATCAGCTCGTGTTATATCAGCGTGATGGTGTCATACTAAGAGAAAAATCTTAATGAATGGCGAAGTGCTGTTGGCTAAGTTTGAACTTGTATTCCGGTTCTTGTAGTATCGTATTTGGCAAAGTTGCAAGTTGCAAGTTTGAAAGTTTTGGTATTTTCTAATTTTGTGTGAGACAAAAATGGGATTCCTTTTTTATTCACCGAAGGACTTCGTGTTCTGTGACATAGGCAACAAGTAGAAAGTTGAGGTTATGCCTTCCCTAAAGGATTTTCAGAAGTAATTGTACCACAATGAGGAATTGTATAGACATTAATTAGTTAATGAGAAAAACTCATTAAGGTGGCTTAATTTCATTGCGATATATATATATTTTTGTTCGAATGCAGCTGTCAAACACTTAGACAATCGTCTTTAATGCATAAAACAAACGCCGCACAGACGTTACTCACTTAGCACTACACAGAAGGTGTGTGTAGCTTGAAAATAAACTTTGGACACGGAGTAACAATACCCCCACAACACTCTACGATCATACTAGACCGCGATCTGCGGTGTAAAGTAGATTTCGAACCACTACAAACATTCATGGCCCCGCCGAGACTGTCACCCGTGCTACCGAGCACCAGAGCGCAAGCCACTCGGCCCCGTATTTATATAAGTAAAAAAAAGCAAATTATCTTGCTTCAGAAAATAAGTTGAGTTATCATTAGGAAAATGCTTATCGTATAATAATACATATATGCATGGAACAACAATCTAAATTTATACCTTTAAACCATAAAACATTTAAGACAAATAATGAAACATCATTGTCCCTGAATCAAAATCTCCTCACAATCTTTACATAACATAACACAACCCACTAGTTCCCCAAGTTTAAATTCTTGGGAACTCGACCCTAAAGGACTACGATAATCCGGGGAGATTTCCCCCACCAACAAGTGACCCGAAACAGTCCCTCTATTAATTGATACAAGGAAGGGGAAACTCGAGGGGAAAATGCAACGCGAGCTTTTGAATATTAAAGTTAAGTGCTCCTCTGAGGCGTGTAATATCTCCAGAATTTCCTCCCAGTTGGGCTGTCGACCTGAAGCATCGAGGACATCCTTCAACGAGTGATAAGGAAATTAATCTTCACTCAGAATATCAGGCCGTGTTAGGCGTGATTATATCATACTAAGAGAAAAATTTTAATGAATGGTGAAGTTCTATTGGCTAAGTTTGAACTTGTTTTCAGGTTCTTGTAGTATCTTATTTGGCAAACTTTGAAAATCTTTGGTATTTGCTTATTTTGTGTGGTGCAAAGATGGGATTCCGTTTTTTTATTCACCGTTGGACTTCGTGTTCTCTGTAGCAGGCCAAGTACATAATCTCAACTTTAAGTAGAAAGTTATGGTTATGTATTTCGGAAAGAATTTCAGGGATTATTGCTCTACAATGGCGAATGTTATAGAACTTAATTAGTTAATGAGAAAAACTCATTAAGGTGTCTTAATTTCCGTGATTATATATATATTATATATATATATATATATATATATATTATATTATGTAATGTGTTCTAATGCAGCTGACAAACACATAAACAATTGTCTTTGATGCCTTAAGGGAAGCGCTGCATCGACGTTACTCACTTAGTGCTATCCACTAGGTGCGTGTAGCTGGAAGATAAGCTACGGACACGGAATACCTCCGATTCTCTCTATGATCATGTTAGACCGGAATCTACGGTTTAAAGTGGACTCGAACCACTACGAACATCCATAGCACTGCCGGGACTACAAACCATGGTACCTAGCGTCAGAGCGCTAGCCACTCGGCCATTCAGGCCCCAAAATAACGATATTGGGGAAGACTTTGAAAGATAAATGCTCACCATTTTATATTGTTGGTAAATAACTAGTTATTATATTGAGTAATTATTATTAAATTAATTCGAAATAAAAATTACGGGCGCAGGCCATTCGGCCATACAGGCCCCGTATTTTCATAAATAAAAAGCAAATTATCTTGCTTCAGAGAATAAGATGAGTTATCATTCGGAAAATGTTTATCGTATATCAATACACATATGCATGGAACAACAACCTAAATTTATACCTATAAACCATAGAAAATTTAAGACACATAATAAAACATCATTGTCCCTGAATCAAAAACCTCCTCACAATCTTTACATAACATAACACAACCATCCAGTTCCCAAGTTTAAATTGTCGGGCACTCAACCCTAAAGGAATACGATAATCCGAGGAGATTTCCCCCACCAACAAGTGACCCGAAACAGTCCCCTATTAATTGATGCAAGGAAGGGAAACTCGAGGGGAAAATGTAACCCGAGCTTTTGAATATTGAAGTTAAGTGCTCCTCTGAGGTGTAAGATCTCCAGAATTTCCTCCCAGTTGGGCTCTCGACCTGAAGCATCGAGGACATCCTTCAACGAGTGATAAGGAAATTAATCTTCCCTCAGCATGTCAGCTCGTGTTAGGCGTGATGGTGCCATACTAAGAGAAAAATCTTAATGAATGGCGAAGTGCTGTTGACTAAGTTTAAACTTGCAGCATTCCTGTTCTTGTACTTGGAAAGTTTGGGTATTTGCTTATTTTGCATGATACAAAGATGGGTTTTTTATTCACCGAAGGACTTCGTGTTCTGCGAAGTAGGCCACAAGTAGAAAGTGGAGGTTATGTATTTCGGAAAGAATTTCTGTGGTAATTGCCCACAATGGGGAATGTTATAGAAGTTAATGAGAAAAACTACTTAATGAGTCTTAATTTCACTGCGATATAGTCATTTGCATCATTCAACATTGACTTTTCTCGTTCCTGAAAGCTGTAACTCTAACTTTTTAACTTCAGAAACATTTTGGTGGAATTGTTAAGCAAGTAATTTTATGCTCAGTGGTGCAATGTATTTCTTAAGTTGTTTCTTTAAAATTTTGAGTTTTTAAATAGTGATAGAATTTTTTTGCCAAATGCCGAAACTCTTCTTGTGAGAAAAAAATGCTATAAGATGTTATATTATTAGATATTAAAAAAATTTTTTTTACTGTAAAAATAATTAGTGACTCATAGTACTTGAAAAAACTATATCTATATAATTTGTGAGTTTTTTGGGCATTATGAAATTGAAATTTGACCACATTTGATCTTTTATTAACTTAAAATGAATGATCTTCTAATATATGTAAAATAAAATAAATAATAATAATAATAAAATAATAATAAATAATAATCATAATAAAATAATAATTAATAAATTCATTTGTAATTTTACGTATTAAAAAAGACACCGGATATTTTGGAGATATTTTCACTATTTTTAAAAATACTATTAAAAATTCAAGAATTAAATTCAAAAATTTATTCATTAAAATTCAAAAGGGTTTTCATTTTTTTCTTTAACGATTTTCTGTAACAAATAAAATACTAATACTACATGAAATAAAATTTTTATTTTTATATTTTTGTATATTATACGGCTATGCAAAAAGACAATAATATTAAATTTAAATTTAAAACCATGTGGTATTTAAAAGAAATTTTATCTCGGAAATTTTATTAATAGAAATTATGACGATTTTCTGAAATAAATTAAAAAACTAATACCACATGAAATAAAATTTTTATCTTTATACATTTTTTAATTAAGACGGGTATGCACAAAGACAATAATATTAAATTTAAATCCATGTGATATTAAAAAGACATTTTATTTCAGAATTTTTTTTTTTTTTTAAAGAAATTTATAACGATTTTCTGAAACAAATCAGAAAAATACTTGATATCAGTATTTTTTTATCTCTCTATTTTTTTTTTATCTCGGAGCTCGGTTTTTTTTTTATTCTGAAACAAATAAAATACTAATACTACACCAAAAATATAATTTTTACCTTTATAAATGTTTTTTATCCCACATTGCTGTGCAAGAAAACCATAATATTAAATTTGAATTTAAATCCATGTGATATTAAAAAGAAAGTTCAGAAATGTTATTAATAGAAATTTATACTGATTTTCTGAAACAAATAAAATACTAATATCACGCGAAACAAAATTTTTATCTTTATAATTTTTTATCTCAGACGGCTATGCAAAACGACAATAATAATAAATTTAAATCCATGCGATTGATATTAAAAATAAATTTTATTAAAAGCAACGATTTTTCTGAAACAAATAAAATACTAACACTACATGAAATAAAATCTTTATCTTTATAACTTTTTTATCACAAACGGCTATGCAAAAATACGTTAATATTCAATTTAAATCCATGTGATATTATAAAGGAAGCAAAAATTGATACGTTTCTAAAACAATACATTGGAAAAAAAAAAGTTAGACAAAAATTTGAATATTTTTTTTCATTTTAATTCTAAGAAAGCAATCAACTTTACTTTCATTCCACCCCATAGGACATGAACTCCCAAATTATCTTTTAATATCCTCTTTTGTAAAACTTCACTCGAAAACAATTTCTCATTAATTATTTTTTTAATCCAAATCTCTTTAAAAAAACGAAAAATCAAATTAAAAATAATAGAAAACATTAATAATGCACTGCCATCCATTGGAAATCTTATTTCTAAGATCAATTTTTCTCCTTTCATTGTTTCACCATTGGGATTAGTTGCCATGGAAACCAACAAGAGGGGAACTGATTATTAGGTGTGTCGAAGACGAAGTCAAAAAAAGACAAGAAAAACATGCCCTACACCCTGTTGGGGTGTAAACCTTCTTAATTAAGTATCATGAAACACGCTTTCCTTGATTTTTGAGCACAAGTGCCCGAGGCCACGATGTTTCTGATTGTTTTTACTCGACGATGAAATAAAGAAAATTATTTTCTTTTATCTATTTGAAGCAGAATTGAGATAAATGGGGAAAATGTACATATGCTAGAAAAACGACTTTAATTAAATATTTGTTTGCATTAAGAAATACATTCCTAATTTTCCATTTTTCAAGCAGGGATGTGAACTTAATAACTGTGAAGATGTAATCTGTGCGATATTGATTTTTTAGAAAGGTATTTTAAAAATAACGTTAAACTTTCTATCGTAATCGCTTAACATAACTTATTAAAAACCGCTTTTGAAGAGATTTGTAAACACGTAGCTCAGAAAAAATGTAATTAGTGTTTTCAGCGTTGAGCTAAAAATTACTTTTTTTTTTAATCTTTAAAGTTTTATTATTTGGTTAAAAAGTGTGGCACGTATGGATGATTTTAATTGAATGAATTAGGAAATATTTATAATATAGATTGTTTTAATCTTTAATAACAGAAAGTTTTAATTTTTAGCATATGTCAATCATAGAGTTTTGTCTCATTAAGTTATATTTCACAATTTATAATCTAAATTTTATCTCAGAAATTTGTATTAAAAAATTTTATAATGATTTTCTGAAACAAATAAAAATACTAATATCACAAGAAATAAAGTTTTTAAAGAAATTTATATTTTTTCTATCTCACTTTTATCTTAGGCTATGCAAAAATCAATAATATTAAATTTAAATTTAAATTCATGTGATATTAAAAAATGAAACAAAAATTAAACGTTTCTAAAACAATGAACTGGAAAAAAATTCAGATAAAATTTTAATATATTTTTTATATTTTAATTCTAAGAAAGCAATCATCATTTCTTTCATACCTCCCCCATAGGACATGAACTCCCAAATTATCTATTAATATCCTCTTTTTATAAACTTCACTCGAAAACAATTTCTCATTAATTATTTTTAATCCAAAAAACACTTTAAAAAACGAAAATAAAAATAAAAATAATAGAAAACATTAATAATGCACTGCCTTCCATTGGGAAATCTTATTTCTAAGATCAATTTTTTTTCTCCTTTCATTGTTTCACCATTGGGATTAGTGGCCATGGAAACCAACAAGAGGGGAACTGATTATTAGGTGTCGAAGACGAAGTCAAAAAGACAAAGAAAAACATGCCCTACACCCTGTTGGGGGTGTAAACCTTCTTAATTAAGTATCATGGAACAGGCTTTCCTTGATGTCTGCGTTTCACGTTTCGAATGTTTCTGAACGATGATTCTGAATGTTTTACTTGATGATCAAATAAAGAAAATTATTTTCTGTTCCCTATTTTAACCAGAAATGAGAAAATATTTCCCTATACGAGATAAATAGGGAAAATGTACATATGCCAGAAAAACGACTTTAATTAAATATTTGTTTGCATTAAGAAATACATTCCTAATTTTCCATTTTTTTTCAAAAGGGTATGAACTTTTCATAACTATGAAGAATTTTATGTCATATTAAATTTTAGAAAAGTTATTTTAAAAATAAAATTTCTATCTGTCGTAATCATTTAAAATAACTTATTAAAAACTATTTTCAAGTGTTCTGTAAACACACTTATGGTAAAAAAGTAATTAGGGTTTTTAGCCGTTGAGTAAAAAGTGATTAGTGTTTTTTTTAAAACGCTAATTACTTTTGTTAAAGTTTTAATGTTTAAAAAGTTATGATGATTTTAATTAGACTGAATTAGGAAATATTTATTATAAATATTGTTTTAATCTTTAATATCAGAAAATTATAATTTTTTAGTATGTCTCAATCATAAGTTCTATCGATGAATTAAATTATATTTAACAATTTCTAACCTAAATTTTATCTCAGAAATTTGTATTAAAAGAAATTTATAACGATTTTCTGAAACAAATAAGCTACTAAATACTACGTGAAACAAAAATTTTTATCTTTAAAATTTTTTTATCTCAGAACGGCTATGCAAAAGACAATAATAATAAATTTAAACTTAATTCCCTATGATATTAAAAAATAAAGGAAACATTGATATGTTTCTAAAACAATAAATTCAAAAAAAAAAAAAGTTAGACAAAAATTTTAATATTTTTATTATATTTTAATTCTAAGAAAGCAATCATCTTTTCTTTCATGCCTCCCCATAGGACATGAACTCCCAAATTATCTTTTAATATCCTCTTTTGTAAAACTTCACTCGAAAACAATTTCTCATTAATTATTTTTTTAATCCAAACCTCTTTAAAAAAACGAAAATCAAATTAAAAAATAATAGAAAACATTAATAATGCACTGCCATCCATTGGGAAATCTTATTTCTTAAGATCGATTTTTTTTTCTGCTTTCATTGTTTCACCATTGGGATTAGTGCCATGGAAACCAACAAGAGGGGAACTGATTATTAGGTGTCGAATACGAAGTCAAAAAGGCAAGAAAACATGCCCCACACCATGATGGGGGTGTAAACCTTCTTAATTAAGTATCAAGGCTTTCCTTGATTTTGGGTTGTTTCTGTGCTCGAGGCCACGATGTTTCTGAATGTTTTACTCGACGATGAAATAAAGAAAATTATTTTTTCCGTATTTGGACCGGAATTGAGATAAATGGGGAAAATGTACAGATGCCAGAAAAACGACTTTAATTAAATATTTGTTTGCATTAAGAAACACTCTCCTAATTTTCCATTTTTTCAAGAAGATGATGTGAACTTTATAACTGTGAAGATGTAATGTATGCCATTTAAATTTTAGAAAAGAAATTTTAAAATGAAATTATATTAATCGCTTAAAATAACTTATTAAAAACGCTCTTGAAGATATTTTATGAAAACACGCAGCGCAAAAAAAATTAGTGTTTTTAACTTTGAGCCAAAACTCTAATTACTTTTGTTAATAGTTAAAATATTAATATTTGTTTAAACAGTGTGGCACATATGATGATTTTAATTAGAATGAATTAGGAAATATTTATTATATAGATTATTTAAATCTTTAATATCAGAAAATTATGATTTTTAGTATAGATCAGTCATAAGTTCTATTGCAAAAGTACGTTATATTGAACAAATTTATAACCTATATTTCATCTCATAAATTTGTATTAAAAGAAATTTATAACGTTTTTCTGAAACGAATAAAATACTAATAATACGAAATATAATTTTTATCTTTATAAATTTTTTTTTTATTTCAGATGGCTATGCAAAAGGACAATAATTTTAAATTTAAATGCATGTGATATTAAAAATAAAAGTAAAAATTGATATGTTTCTAAAACAATCAATTGAAGAAAAAAGTTAAAATAAAAAAAATGGAATATTTTTTATTTTAATTCTAAGAAACCAATCATCTTTTCTTTCTTAACTCCCATAGGACATGAACTCCCAAATTATCTTTTAATATCCTCTTTGTAAAACTTCACTCGAAAACAATTTCTCATTAATTATTTTTTAATCCAAACCTCTTTAAAAAAAAACGAAAAATCAAATTAAAAATAATAGAAAACATTAATAATGCACTGCCATCCATTGGGAAATCTTATTTCTTAAGATCAATTTTTTTTTTCCTCCTTTCATTGTTTCACCATTGGGATTAGTTGTCATGGCAACCAACAAGAGGGGAACTGATTATTAGGTGTCGAAGACGAAGTCAAAAGACAGGAAAACATGCCCTACACCATGTTGGGGGTGTAAACCTTCTTAATTAAGTATCATGGAACAGGCTTTTTGATTTTGGGCACAAGTGCTCGAGGCCACGATGTTTCTGAATGTTTTACTCGATGATCAAATAAAGAAAGTCATTTTCTTTTCCCTATTTGAACCAGAAATGGGGAAAATATTTCCCTATTTGAGATAAATGGGAAAATGTACATATGCCAGAAAAACGACTTTAATTAAATATTTGTTTGCATTAAGAAATACATTACTAATTTTCCATTTTTTTTCAAGCAGGGATGTGAACTTTATAACTTTGAAGATGTAATTTATGCCATATTAAATATTAGAAAAGTTATTTTAAAAATAAAATAAAAACTTTCTGTCGTAATCGTTTAAAATAATTTATTAAAAACGCTCTTGAAGAGATTTGTAAACATAGCACGGCAAAAGTAATTAGTGTTTCTAGCATTGAGCCAAAAGCACTGATTACTTTTTTGTTAATCGTTAAAATTCTAATATTTGTTTAAAAATTTGGCGAGAATGAAGATTTTAATTAGAAGGAATTAGGAAATATTTATTATATAGATTGTTTAAATCTTTAATAATAGAATTTTTAATATGAGTAAATGATAAGTTCTATCACTGAATTAAGTTATATTTAAAAATTTATAAACTAAATTTTTAATATTTGACATAAATACACGCAATCAATTACACTGACAGTATCCTTTAAGCTATTAAAACTAATAATTTTAATCTTTTTAAATGTTTAAAATGAATTTTTCTAGTAAGTTGAAATGAAACTTTTTATTCACGTGAAATAAATCTTTCTATTCAATGAAAGCAAAATTTAATTACAAAACTACTTCAAGAACATATTTTATAAAAATTGAGTATAAGCTTCTGATCATACTATTCTGTTTTTTTTGTGTCAAAATGTCTACTTTTATAATTATAACAAATTGACATGTTAAAGAGTCGGAAATTATTTTTTTTACCCTAATTATTTGCAATGGATTTTATGTTTCTAATGCGACGAAATTTCAATTTAATATTATGTATTAAAATTGTTATAATATTTTATTAAACATATATAAATTTTAGAAGACTTTTTAGTTTCAGAAAATATGTTTCATATTTCAATTTCTAAAATTTCCATTTAAAAACCCCTTTAAACCAGTATTTTAATAAAATTCTGTATCTTCAAGCTTATATATACATTAAATTATTTATTTACTAGAGAAATTAAAATTTAATGTTTAAAAGAATTGGTAATTTAATACATACTTTTAAAAATAAATTATAATCAGTAACCCTCCATTTGAGCATAATAAAAGCTTAAATTTAAAAAAATCAAAACATAAAAGAAATAATAATTCTGATTTATTATTTAATAAACAGCTGTCTATAATATTTATTTCAGAATTAGATTTGCTTTTTAAATGTTTTCTCATTTTTGCTAAATTTAAAAGAAAAAAACATAAAAGCTGCCAAAAGTTTTTCTTTATTTTTCACGAACAATTAATTATAAAATTTCCTTCTCTAAATGAAAATAAATTCTGACACGTAAAAAGAACTAAAAAACAGTGAAATCAAAATAACTGTCAAGATTTGAATTTTATTTTTTCTCCAATTTAATTACAACCAACATAGTGACAGTTTTCTTTTATTTAATTTTTCTTGAAATAAAGGAAACCAATAATTTTAATATGGTGATTTTACTATTTAATTGGTTTTTGATAGGGTTGTTGAAGATGAAATAAATATTTTTAAATTTTTATTAACTAGAATTTAATTTAAAATTTTCTTTCAAATTATGTTAACTATTCATTTATATTAGAACCTCAGTTGCTAGACACATTAATCATATTAAGTAAATCGAAAATTATTTATGATAATAATAAATATTATTAAGTTTATAACCTCATTATTTCTGATAATTAAACCTTAAATTATATCAACAAAATTCACTAAAATAATGTTAATTAAATTTGATAAATAATTCCATAGTCAATTTCCTACTTTTTTTCACTATATTGCAGAAAGTCCTTTATAAATAATTTCCATTCATTTTTTAATTTTATCTGGCGCCATCTATAGGTAGATATATGTAACTTAAATCTAAAAAACTGTAATTAGTTAATTAAATTTAATTACTGAATTAATATTTGAAAAACTGCATTAACATTTGTCATCCACTACAAGTTCAAAAAAAAATGTATTTGAACTTGAGTGGACGAATAAAAATATTTTAATAACGATTGAAAATTTTAACATGATATATATGTAGGGAGAGTGTGAGCAAATAGAAGAAATTAAATAATGCCAGAAATATAATATTGCCTTAAACGTTTTATTACTGGTAAAATATTTATTTTAAAAGAAATGCTTACATTTGCATATACATATTTTTGACTTATTTCTAAAATGCATTTTTCCTACTTCTCTGTTGCTTTAAAATTATAAAATACATTAATAAGTAAACATGAATAATATTTCATTGGATACAGATAAAGAACACAAAGCTGAAAGTATATCCATCTATGATTCTTTGCTATTTTTTCAATTAGCTCATACTCTCCCTATATATATCTTGTTCAAATTTTCAATCAATCATAAAAATACTTTTTTATTCATCCACTCAAGTTCAAATACATTTTTTTGAACTTGTAGTGGATGACACTGGATGTTAATACGGTTTTTTCAAATATTAATTCAGTAATTAAATTTAATTAATTAATTTTATTTTTTTTTTATATTTAAGTTGCATATATCTACCAATAGATGGCCCCAGATAAACTTAAAAAAAATGAATGAAAATTATTTACAAAAAAAGACTTTCTGCAATATAGCGAAAAAAAAAAATAGGAATTGATTTTAAATTTTTTTTTTATATTACTTGTTATTGCTAGTACCAATAATTACATTTTGCTAAGAACTAGTTTTTATTAAAACTCGACTTTCTTATGACAATCGAAACTCAATACAGAAATAATGCTTTATAAAGTACTTTTAGTTAATTCCCCTGAAGCCAATATCTAAAATCAATGTATCGTATCATTCCCACTTACCATTAGAAACTTTTCCTTTTGCTATATTGGGAAACAATTGTACTTAACGCTTATAGACTGTATATTTCCACATATACTGTATAAGTTATTTGATGGTTTAACGAGAAAAATTCTTATATAGATATAAAATTGAATGACAGTTAGTGCAATGAAAACATTTTTATTAATTGTATATTGCATATATTAACAATATAAACATAATAAATTTTGATTATATGCCATACAGAAGAATTTCACTTAAAATAACAATTAATAATTTTGCATACATAAAACTGTAACTAATAATAATTAAAAAAAAGAATTTAAACTATAATTAAGAAAATATTTCTGTAGATGAAATGTAGGTCTTAAATACAGATAGAGGTATACTTATTTTAAAGTACTATTGGTTAACTTTTAAGTATTAAAAATTTAATGATTAATATGTTCCTTGACACTAAGGAATGAGAAAATTATCTTCGGCATGAGTTGAAAATTTTATTTATTTCTCGAAATGTATAAAAAAATAAATTCAAGAGTGTTTTGAATTCATTTGTCCAAGTATGCAATACATAAGAAGCACATTTAAAAAAACATATAAAAAAAAAATAATTAAAGTCAATTCCTATTTTTTTCTCACTATAATGCAAGAAGTCCTTTATAAATAAATTTTGATTCTATGCTTTTTTTTAATTTATCTGGCACAATAATATTGGTAGATACATGCAACTGAAATATAAAAAAAACCCTAAAATTAATTAAATAATTTAATGAATTAATTAATATTTGAAAAAAAGATGTATTAACATCAAGTGTCATCCGCCACAAGTTCAAAAAAAAATGTATTTGAATTTGAGATGGATGAATAAAAAAGTATTTTATGAACGATTGAAAATTTGAACAAGATATATATAGGAAGAGTGTGAGCTAATAGAAGGAATTGAAAAAACCCTTATTTTTATTAATTTTGTAAGGTTACATTGCTTAAGGTTAATAGCTTTTGATAAGGTTAATAGCTTTTGAGCTGTCGATACGCACATAATCGTCAGTTTTCGTATAACAACGAATTATACGAAGATTCCTTTGTACACTTATTTCAGTACACTGAGCTGGGGGCAAATCTGCGGTATTAGGAAACTCGTCCACTAGTATGACAAATAAAAACATCTCAATGTTCACGATGATCCCGTGCAAAATGAATACTGATTGTTACTCCTGGTAACAATACCATTTTTTGTTATTTACGCTTGTCGTTATCAAATATCTATTGAAGGGTGAAAAAAATAGCCCTCTTACTTAAATGTTTCACAGAAGAAACTATTAATCCAAATAATCTCAGCTTACTTTAAACACTTAGTAGCTGTAGTTTTCACATAATATTGGTTAATATCACTGCAACCATTTTTGCAATTGTGAGTGAGTAGACATGCGTTTGACCAACTTATACACTAACATATGATGTATTGCGTATGCCGTCGTAGCTACTTATTAATTTCTCTAGTTATATTGTTTGATATTCAGTGCCTTTTTTCTTAAAAAAAAAAAAAAAAATTATCGTAGATTTCTTTCCTTCTGACAATTAGACATATTGGAGGCCTACTGGGGACAACAGAATAAGTTCGACAATAGGTTACCTTAAAACGGGTAAACAACAACATTATTGTATAATTGCCTAAACAACAATATTATTGTCTTAAGAAGGATAAACAACAGCATTATTGTATAATTATCTAAACAAGGACATTATTGTCTAATTGTTTAAACAACAATATTGTCTTAAAAAAGGGTAAACAGCATTATTGTATAATTGTCGAAACAACAATATTATTGTCTTAAAAGGGGTAAACAACATTATTGTATAATTTCTAAACAACAACATTATTGTCATAAAAGGGTAAAACAACAACATTATTGTATAATTGTCTAAACAACTATTATTGTCTTAAAAGGGTAAACAAGGACATTATTGTCTTAATTGTCTAAACAAGGACATTATTGCCTAATTGTCTAAACATGGAAATTATTGCCTAATTGTCTAAACAACAAGGACATTATTGTCTAATTGTTTAAACATGAACATTAGTGTATAATTGTCTGAACAACATTTTTGTCTTAAAAAAGTGGTAATCAACAACATTATAGTTTAAAAATCTAAACAACATTAACATAATATATGATAATGCTGTTGAAATGCATAAATAATTGTATATCATTTACGGACCTGCAAAAGCAGGAAAGAAAAATATTGCAAATGCTACAACCTTCTGAAGAGTCAAGACGATTTTTAAAACTTTCTACCTAAGCTTTTATACCCGATTCTTCGTCTAATGAATTTCGTCAAGCCATTTACCTGGGAATGTGGTTTAGTTCTTAAGAATTTGCCGACAGTGCAATTTTATCATCATCACTGCCAGCATAGCTTAAGTCCTAGGTGGCATAGTTTTATACCCCCTCGTCTAAAATAGCTTTTCCCGCATCATCAAAAGTGAAATTATGTGGAGTAATGAGGATATGCACCTATTGGAAACCGTTAATGGAATTTGTTTCTATTTTCTGGTTCTTTTTACAATCAAGCTAATCTTTTATACGAAATGCATATTTGATAAATAAATAATGCACACTCTCCAATGTTGAATAATTTACTAATAATTAAGATTCAGATATATTTGCGTATCTAACACTAGTTATTTTTATTTGCACAACCTGCATTTACTTTCATCTCATAAATTGTGGATAATTTACTGCAGTATATACATATATACTAAATTCTAGCTCTTGGTACCACAGCTGTCTGATGGTCAATTGGCTTGCGCACTGGCCTTTGGTAGCACATGCTTCAGGTTTGAATCCTGGAGGGGGTTGTTAATGGCTTGAAATCCACTTTAAACTGTAGGTCCCTGTCTAATTTGCCTCAAGCGTGCACAAATTGACCATAGAGCGGCAAACTAAACTACATCTCGGTACCGCAGGTTTCGATTATAGTCCTGACGGTGCCATGGATCTTTTTGTCGTTCGGAATCTACTTTAAATAGCAGGCCCCGGTCTAATATGATAGTAGAACGACAAACTATGGGGTTGAGCGTAGAGATAACAAGCCTACCCCCTGTAAAAAGAAAAAAAAATATTTTTCGAAATCTGGCAGAATACCTTTTGCTCACCATGAGCTATTGAACCAAATATGATGACCATGATATACTAAATTATATATATATGTTATAGATATATTCTATATTTTTTTCTAATATGAAACACTTTATTTAAGTTGAATTTATTTCATACGTTTGAATGAGCTAAAACATATAAGTAATGCGTACGTAACTATGTTTAATAATATACTAATAATTAAAATTGAAATATATCTGTATATCTAATGCTTGCGAGTTATTTTTATCTGTACAACTATATTTAGTTCCATTTTATAAATTATGGATAATGTACCGCAATATATACATATATGCTAAATTCTGGCGCTCGGTACCACATATTTAAGGGTAAGAGTCTGGCGGTGCCATGGATGTCCTGTGTTGTAGTTCGAATCCACTTTAAACGGTAGATCCCGGTCAAATATAACCATAGAGAGATAAACCAGTGGTGGGACATAGGGCTAACAAGCATACATCGTAAAAGAAAAAGTTCTCTGCTTCCAAATCTAGTACAGAAGGCCTTGGCTCACCATGAGCTATTGAGCCCAATATGATGATAATAATAAGAATAATAATGATGATGATGATGATATACTAAATAATTTATATTTTCTTCTAATATGAATCTCTTATTTAAGAAGAAATTAGTTCATACGTTTGAAAGAACTATTTAAAATATGGTTCATGATAATTAAAGCTTTTAACCAAAGATTTGAGTTTTCTAATGATATTTAATTTTTTTTATTTCTTAATATAAATTGATTAGAAGTTTTCAAATAAATTTTGCATATCTTAAATAATATAGTTAATTCTATTCATATAGTTAATAAAACATTTTTCTTACAACTTTAAATCTAATATTTGCCCCTTTGCTTAGGAAATCCGATATTTCCATAAATTCCACAGGGATTGTCTCTCTTTGATTTGAAAGGGGCTTATGACGAATAGAGAAAGTATGCAATTTGAATTCATAAATTGGATATGCAGTTCACATAAATGGGAAATTTAATGAAGTAAATTTGTATAATCTGGTATTCAAAAATGCATTTTATTTGAAATCAGTTTCTCTCATTATGCATTTGGTTCGAAAAGGTTATTCAGTTTCATTCTCTGAAAATTCTACAGAACTTCATTGTTCGTTGAAGTCATTCATTAAAGAGCGGAAAATTTTTTTCTCATTTAAACTTGTAATTCCCTTTTATTGTAATTCATTATTTAGCATTTAAATATGCTATGCATTTTGATGAATGTATGCTTTTCTTGAATATTTAAATTTCTAAAAATAGACATAAGTGGGCAACATAACATAACAATATCATTTTGAAGAATAAACATTTTAATAATTTTCGGATTTTTTAAGTTGAAAGATGAATATATTTAAATAATTGTTAATTTCTACATATCACTGAAAATAATTTGGTAATATTGATGTTTAATCAGCATAAAAGCGTCGGAATAACATAGACAGAAGAAGAAATTTTTTTGCCACTTATATCGGTTTTTAAGAATGATATTGAATGTCTTACTTCAAATGCTATTACGTTCAACCATATCAAACGATAATACTTTTTAATAACATTTAAACAATAATAAGCGTTTTAACATTTCAAACGATACTAAATGTTGCAACGATATCAAATGATAATATTTTTAATATAATATTTAAACTGTAATAATCGTTGCAACGTTATCAAACGATAATACTTTTTTTTTTAAATAAGATTTAAACTATTATAAAGCTATTAAATTCAACGTTATCAAATGACAATAATTGTTTTTTTTAAATAATTTTTAAACGACACTAAACATTTCAGCGTTATCAAGAGATAATACTGTTTTTTAAAGTAATGTTTAAACGATAATAAACATTACAGCGTTATCAAATAATAATACATGTTTTTAAATAACGTTTAAATGATAATAAACTTTTCAACGTTATCAAACGATAATACTTGTTTTTTTAAAATTACATTTTAAAGAATAATAAACGATGATGATAAAATAATATGATGATAATAAAATGATAATACTGAAGAATCTCTTATGAAGAGGGTATTGGAAAACTCATCCCACAATATGGCAAATACAAATATCAGTGAATCGGTACGATGTTCTTCTAATATTAATCACTTATTTAAGACAAATTTGTTTCATACATTTGAAAGAACTATTTAAGAAAAGACGTGGCTTATGAAAATTAAATTATTAACCAAAATTTGAATTTATATTTAGAAATATAAAAAATTTAAAAGTTCATTAAATTGATTGGAATCTTTCAAATAAATTTTACCTACCTTAAATAATATTTTCAACTCTATTCATATAGTTAATAAAACATTTTTCTTAGTACAACTTTTTAAATTTAATAGTTGCCCCTTTGTTTAGAAAATCTGATGTTTTCATAAATTCCAAAGGGATTGTCTCTCTTGATTTAAAAGGGGTTTATGACAAATAGAGAAGTCTGCAAGTTGAATTCGCATAAATTGGATATGCAGTTCGCATAAATGGGAAATTTAATGAAGTAAATTTGTGTAATCTGGTATTCAAAAATGCATTTTATTTGAAATCAAAGTTTCTATCATTATGCATTTGGTTCGAAAAGGTTATTCAGTTTCGTCTCTGAAAATTCTACAGAACTTCATTGTTCGTTGAAGTCATTCATTAAAGAGCGGACAAATTTTTCTCGTTTAAACATGTAATTCCCTTTATTGTAATTTTTATTTAGCATTTAAATATGCTATGCATTTTAATGAATGTATACTTGCTTTTCTTGATTATTTAAATTTCTAAAAATAGACATAAGTGGGCAACATAACATAACAATATCGTTTTGAAGAATAAACATTTTAATCAGCTTCGATTTTTTAAAGTGAAAAATGAATATATTTAAATAATTGCGAGATGAAATTCCTACATGCCATTGAAAAGAATTGGGTAATATGTTTAGCAGTAATAATGTTTAAACAATATAAAAAAGCGTCGGAATATCATAGACAGAAGAAGAAATGTCTTGGCCACTTACATTTAATTAAGAATGATATCGAATGTCTTACTACAAATGCTATTACGTTCAACCATATCAAACGATAATACTTATTTTTAATAACATGTAAGCGTTAATAACCATTTAAACGTTATCAAATGATAATACTTGTTTTTTTAAATATCATTTTAAAGATAAGAAACATTACAACAGTATCAAACGATCATACGTGTGTTTTGTTAAATAACGTTTAAGTGATAATAAACGATGATGATAAAATAATACTGAATAATCTCTTATCAAGAAGGTATTGGAAAACTCATCCTCCAATATGGCAAAATACAAATATCAGTAAGTTGGTAAGATGTTCTTCTAATATGAATCACTTATTTAAGACAAAGTTATTTCCTACATTTGAAAGAGTCGGCTCATGAAAATTAAAATATTAACCCAAATTTGAGTTTATATTTTGAAATAAAAAAATATATATTGTTAAAAGCTTTCAAATAAATTTTTTTCTACTTGAAATAATATTTTTAACTCTATTCATATAGTTAATAAACATTTTTCTTTCAACTTTAAATCTAATATTTGCCCCTTTGCTTAGGAAATCCGATATTTCCATACATTCCACAGGGATTGTCTCTTTGATTTGAAAGGGGCTTATGACGAATAGAGAAGTATGCAATTTGAATTCGCATAAATTGGATATGCAGTTCACATAAATGGGAAATTTAATGAAGTAAATTTGTATAATCTGGTATTCAAAAATGCATTTTATTTGAAATCAGTTTCTCTCATTATGCATTTGGTTCGAAAAGGTTATTCAGTTTCGTCTCTGAAAATTCTACAGAACTTCATTGTTCGTTGAAGTCATTCATTAAAGAGAGGAAAATATTTTCTCTTTAAACATGTAATTCCCCTTTATTGTAATTTTTATTCAGCATTTAAATACGCAATGCATTATGAAGAATGTATGCTTTTCCTGATTGTTTCAATTTCTAAAAATAGATATAAGTGGGCAACGTAACATAACAATATCATTTTGAAGAATAAACATTTAAATCAGTTTCGATATTTTTAAAGTGAAAAATGAATATATTTAAATAATTTTGTGATATCTAATATATAAAATTCTCGTGTCACAGTGTTTGTTGCCAAACTCCTCCGAAACGGCTCGACCGATTCTTATGAAAATTTTTGTGCATATTTGGTAGGTCTGCGAATCGGTCGTAATCTATTTTTTAAACCCCTAAGTGATAAGGGTGGCCCACCCCTAAATATTTTTAAAATTTCTTTGGCAAACCAATGTAGTAGCAACAATCGTTTAAAATCTACCATTGAGGAAGGCGCCAATCTTGCAACCTTGAATTTTCGCCAATTTCTTTCGGGTTGCAAATACTGCAATTAGAGGAATTCGTAGCTTCATTTTTCGAACAATATAATGACTATTTTATTGCTATTTCGATAATTAATTGCAGAATTCTTATTTGCACTAATTTCATCGTTGGAGTAAAAAGTTTGTTTCCACCACAGATGAAAGATATACCACAATAAAAGGATGGCGCCGTGTCTCGATGCCTGTACTACATAACCGTAAAATTCTCATGTTCTGAATATTATTGTTTTATGTACTACTTTAAATTTAGTGAAAATTATATTGTATGAAATTTATATTATTTCTATGAGAAATAAATCAAATGTATGTAAGTATTACCTGATTTGATTATCAATATTTTTTTATTTTCTAAGTTTGAATTTGAATTGGAATAAAATATATTGAATGAAAAGTTGTGAATCAAAACATTGAACTTTTATATGCTTAAAGTTTGTCAACATGTGTTGTATTTGATTAAGAATTCTAAAATGAAATGTGATCTAACAAGATAATATAATATAGACAATATAATTTTAAAGAAAGATGATGAATTTTAAGGATTTTTGAAAAGTGTGAAAATGAAGTAAACTCTGCAATTATTTGATATAATGATAACATTAAAATTTTATAAAAGGTATTATAATAGTTGCAAGTTGAAAATCAAGGACATTTTATTTTAAAAACTTTTTGTTATTTGAAAAACAAAGAATTTGAGTTATAAATTTGAGTGATTTGAATATTGTCGAAGAAAATTGATAAATGGTACTTTTAAATTGGAAGTTATTTATTTGTTTTGTTTTCTTTAAATAAGTGTTTATATTAATAAAGGAGAATTTAAAGCTCAATAACATTTTTATGTATGTACATTTGTTTTTTTTATATTTAAAAGTTGGTTTTAATTATTTCTTATTTGAATTTTTATGCATTTTGTATTCATTCAAAACATCACAATAAAATATTTCTGTTCTAAATGCTTTGAAACTTCATGTAAAGTTTTCTTTAAATGTATGAAAGGAATAGAACATGGAAATTTACCTAAATTCATAAATTATTTTTATTTTAGTTTTTAAACTAAGAATTTTTGTAAATTTGTAAAAAAAGTTTGTGTTGACAAACTTTAAGCATACAAAAATGTATAAATAATTGAGATATAAATTTGAAAACAGTATATTACCGACATAAGGATATTCCCAGCATAAAAATACTTGCAAAGGAAAAACTATTCATGTTTTATTTATTTTTGAATTATAAAATTTTGCAACAATATCACATTTTTGCAATGTTTATCCATATTTTAAAGAATAAATTGTATAAAGAATAGTTAAAGTTGATATTTTTATGTGAAATTCAAAGATTTTGAATATATTTAATGAAAACACTTGCAAAAAGGCTAAATATTTTGAATTCAGGTCATTGCATATTAAAAAGCCTTAGCAAATAGCAGAAAGTTGTAAAAAAAAAAGTTTGTCGAGCAAATTTTAACTTTTTCAAAACAAAGCTCAGAGAATATTTACAGCTTTAAGGAAAAACAAAACTATATTTTTTAATAAATAAGACTATGAACTTGATAATTCAATGGCATTATAATATATTTACAACATTTTTAAAAGTAATATATCTAATTAAAAGTTGTTTTTAGCTTTTTCTCAGAATGAATTTTTATGCTTTTTGTTTTCATGTGAAACACCATAACACAAGTAATTTTTGATCCAAATGCTACAAAACTTTGTATTTATGTTTTCATAAATATTTACAGGAATAGTCCTCTGAAATGATTATAGCTACATAAATATTTTTTATTTCAATTGTTAAACTTGAATTACATGCAAATTTTGGAAGAATTTTGTGTCGACAGCATTTAAACTAGCACAAAATAATAAATAATAAAGATATAAATTTACCAGAGGTCTATTCCTGTAAAATGTTAGTACAAACAAATACAAACTTAGAAATTTAAAAAATATTGATTTGATTTCAGGTTTTGTAACAGTATCAATTTTTGGCCATTTTTACCCTTATTTTAGCTTATAAAAATTTAAAAAAAATAATAATGAAATTTTTTTTATGTGAAATCATTAGTTTTTAGATACATTCAATCCAAAAATGTGTACAAAGATAAAAAATTTCAAAAATTCCTTCGAAGGTGTTCGTGTAAAATTTTAAACGATCGTTTGCATTTGTATTTTATTGTGAATTTTTTAAAGTCTTTTCTTATTATATCCCGATTTTATTTTTAATTGTATTGTATTTTTTCAATTATCATTTTCAGTATACGACCACCATAAAAATCTAACCTCAGAATCCGTGTTTCTCCCATGGGCAGCTGTATGTTGCATGCTCACGTGTTCGAAAACCGTCGAATTTATTTATTTCGACGAAAGACAGACTAACAAGAAATAGTGTTCATTTCTTAGTTAAATGAAAGTAATGATTATTAAAAATTATATTACGTAAAATAATTATAAAACAGTCTTAAAAAATCAACATTATCTACCTCATTCATTAAATTAATAATAATTAAACATTTTCTGTTCGTTGAAACTTAATTTGATCTTTTCATCATTCTTTACCAATCACTTCCTTAACAATACCAATTATAGTATCTAATAATTGAACGAAATACAAGAAAGCCACAGCAACGCGTGGCCGGGTCTTCTAGTAACAGTATAAAAGGGCTGGAATAACATATACAGAAGAATAAATTTTTTTTTGCCAACTTATATCTAATTTTAAGAAAGATATCGAATGTCTGCTTCAAACGCTATTATGTTCAATGATATCAAACGATTATACTTGTTTTTTTAAATGACGTTTAAACTATAATAAATATTTCGATGTTATCAAACGATAATAAACACTTCAATGTTATCAAACGATAATAAACTCTTCAATGTTATCAAACGATAATAAACTCTTCAATGTTATCAAACGGTAATAAATGCTTCAACATTATTAAACGATAATAAGCGTTTCGACATTATCAAACGATAATAAACGTTTCAATGTTATTAAACGATAATTCTTGTTTCTTTTAAATAGCGTTTAAACGATAATAAACTTTTCAATATCAAACGATAATAAAAGTTTCAAGGTTATCAAACGATAATACTTATTAATAATCTAGATATTATGCATGAATGTCTGTTTGAAACATTATTTGATAAGCAAGTAATATAAAAATTTTTTTTTTTAAAGTTAATTTCTACTTTTTTTCCACTATATTGCAGAAAGTCTTTTATAAATAATTTTCATTCATTTTTTAAGTTTATGTGGCGCCATCTATTGGTAGATACATGCAACTTAAATCTAAAAAAAAAACTAAAATGAATTAATTAAATTTAATGAAGGAATTAATATTTGAAAAAACTGTATTAACATCCAGTGTCATCCACTACAAGTTAAAAAAACTGTATTTGAACTTGAGTGGATGAATTCAAAGTATTTTATGAACGATTGAAAATTTGAACGAGATATATAGCGAGAGTGTGATCTAATAGAAGGAATTGAAAAAAAGAAAACAATACTCCTGTTATATTCTTAGAAAGTTACTTTAAAATAAAATAACAGATTCCAGCAAATATTGTCTTCCGAAACATATTTTTTATGCATGGTATAATATATATTTGCAAGAAGCTGAAACCAATTGATACATTTTTATTTTATGTATCATGTTTCTTTAACAAAGAAATTCAAAAACAAATTTGTTTCTGTCAAGACATGGATGCTGCAAGATGTTGATTTGGAAAACTACACGTTACAATTTCGAAAGGTGAAAAGGTGTTTTGTTATGGCAACCAAGTAAATTTGCCATGTTATCTATGATGCATAGATCACGACATTAAATCACAAGAAAACGAATATTTTTGCACGCATATTTAAATATGTTTATACTTCAGAAATTTTGTAGCTACATAATATGTGAATAAATTCAGTCATTGTTATATATTTTTTTCGTTGAGTTGTTTTCTGGAAAGCTGCAAAATGAATTTTGATCTTTCTAGAAATACATTGAATTTAAAGAATAAAAAGTATGCATCGATATGATACATTATATTTTACGAACAGAAAATATGACAAAATGTTTTTAAAGTTTTTCATAAAAGGAAAAGGGAATATTTGATACACATATATTTATTTTGTTGTTGTTGTTCTAATGCAGCTAGCAATACAGAAACAATTAATCTTATGCTATAAGCAAAGGCTGCACCGCTATTACACATTTAGCACTACCCAGGGGGCACGTGTAGCTTGAAGATATGACTACCCCCACAACGATCGATCAGTGCGAGTAACACTACCCCTACAACGCTCTACGATCCTATTAGACCGGAACTTAAGGTTTAATGTGGGTTACAAACTACTACAAATATCCATGGCACCATCAAGACTCAAACCAGAAACCTGCACTATCGAGCGCCAGAGCGCTAGCCACTCGGCCATCAAACCGTTATATCGTCGGTGTAGATATCCTGCCCTGGTGGTGCCATGAATGTTTGTAGTGGTTTGGAATCCATTACTAACATAACCGTAGGTCTCGATCGTTTAAACCGTAGGTCTCGATCGTTTAAACCGTAGGTCTCGATCGTTTAAACCGTAGGTCTCGATCTAATATGGTGGATTGTTGTGGGAATAGTGTTACTCGCGTCCGTAGCATACCTTCAAGCTACTAGTTCCCCGGGTAGTGCTAAATGAGTAACAGCTGTGCAGCCCTCACTTGTGGCATAAAAATTAACTGGCTCTGTATTGCCAGCTGCATTAGAATAACAACAACAACATTCCATACATTTATTTTAGGTTAAGTAATTTTGTTACAGATTGTGATAGTGAACACTAGTAGTGATAGTAACACTTTTAAAATACTGTTAAAAAGAACACTTGTCACAAAGAGTTAAAATTAGACTGAAGATACTTGAAGAAGAGGGAAACGGTGTGGCATCAAAAACTAGTTCCAAAAAATTTCCACCGATTTTTCCCATCCAATTTATTACGACCTTGCCGTGGTGGATGGGATTTCTACTAACTGTGTCGTTACTGTTGAATAACTTGGAAGTCTTTTTTCCGTCAAAACACCAAAACAATCAAGCACATTAAACACTGCAGTTGGTTTAATGTGCAACTCATGCCAAATGCGTTGTAATTTCGATTCAAAATATCACTGGCAGCCAAATTCACTTTCTTTATGCCGTTTACAGGGCCATCTATTAATACACTTTGGAACATTTTTTTTTGATGTCGTACCGTTTCCCTTCTTCAAGTATCTTCAATTCAAATTTGAACTCGTTGTAAAGAGTGGTTCTTTTTTACAGCATTTTGAAAGTGGGACTTTAATTATTTTCACCCTGTAATTTATAATTTTAAAGCAACAGAGAAATAAGAAAAAGTATTTTAGAAAAAGATTTTTAAAACATTGTATGCAAAAACTGTGGACAAATATAATAATTTCGTTTAAAATGCATATTTTACTTGCAATAAGAAGTTTAAGGCAATATTACATTTCTGGCTTTATTTTTAATCAAACTTTATTTATCAAATTTAATTAAAATTATTTTGGATATAATTTAGGGTTTAATTAGTAGAAATTATGAAGTTAAAAACATATTTATAATAATAATAAATAATATTATTCTTCGATTTTATCAATATGATTAAAATATCTAGCAATTTCTAATATAACTTGAAAGAAAATTTTAAATTAAATTTTAGTTAATAAAAATTTAAAAATATTTGTTTCATCTACAACAACCCTATCTAAAACCAATTAAATCGTAAAAGCCACCATATTAAATTTATTGGTTTCCTTTATTTTAAGAAAAAATGAATAAATAAATCTGTCACTATGTTGATTGTAATTAAATTATGAGAGAAATAAAATGCAAATCCAGACATTTGTTTTGATTTCAATGTTTTTAATTCTCTTTACTTGTCAGAATTTATTTTCATTTAAATTAATAAGCTTCATAATTTATTGTTCTTGAAAAATAAAAAATAAAAAATCTTTTGGCAGCTTTTATTATTGTTTTTCTTACAAAGTTAACAACAAAGAGAAAACATTTAAAAGTAAATCTAATTCTGAAACAAATAATTAAAAGCAATAATTTATTAAATAATAAATCAGAATATTTTAACAAATCAGAATATTTATAAATAATAAATAAGAATTTATTTTCAAAATAATTAATTGTTCTTGAAAAAAAAAAAATTAAAAAATCGTTTGGCAAAGCGTTTATGTTTTTCTTTTTTTTTCAAAGTCAGCGAAAAAGATAAATCATTTAAAAGCAAATCTAATTCAGTAATAAATATTAAAATCAAACGATTTATTAAATAATAAATCAGAATATTCCATTTATGATTTGAATTTTGCTTTTAAATTAAAGCTTTTTAATGAGCATTCAATGGAGGGGGTCATCTGAATATAATTTATTTTTAAACGTATTTATTAAATTACCAACTCTCTTAAGCATTAAATATGAATTAAAATACTGGAATTTTTATTAAAATACTGGATATTAAGGTCTATATGGTTTAAATGAAAAATATAAAGCATATTTTCTGAATCTAAGATGTTTTCTAAAAACTTATATATGTTTAATAAAAACGCTATAAAATTAATGCATAAGAAATATTATTAAATTGAATCTCATGCATGAGAAATATAAGCAACAATAAAATACTATAATATAATATAATAAACAACAATAATATAATATTGCGATGGAAAGGAAAATGGAAAAGTTGTAATATTATAATATCATATAATATTATTTCACAATAATAGATGCTGGATTAAATTACTTGAAATAAAAACAACATGTTTTAAATTTAAGTCGAATTTCAAAATTACGTAAAGGAATCTAGATTAAAATAAACAAATAACAAAATATATATAAGAGCATGACATTTTATATATAAGAACATGACATTTTATCATATCTGAATTTTTTGATATCGTTTACTTTGAAATGAAAATTTTATTGTTTCTTATAATGCATTTGAAGATTAAGAATTTTATTAAAATACTGGTTAATAGGGTTTTTTAAATGAAAATTTTAGAGTTAATATGAAGCATATTTTCTAAATTTAAAATGTTTTCTAAAAATTTATATATGTTTACTAAAATATTATAAAAATTAATACATAACAAACATATTATTATTAATAGATAAGTAAGATACATATAAATATTATTAAATTGAAATTTATTTCATTAGAAATACAAAATTACATTGCAAATAAAAGCATTTTGATAATATATAATTTTAAAAAAGATTAATTTCTAACTCTTTGACGAAAAAAAAAAAGAGTTAAAATAATTAAGAAAATAATTATTTTCACAATTAGATTCTGGATTAAATTAATTTGAAATAAAAACAGCATAATTTAAATTTAAGTCTATAATAATTTATGTGAATACGTTTATAAAAATATTGCGATATAACAGGAAATGTAAAAGATATTAAATTATACTATAGTATATTTTATTCTCAGATTTTATTAGATGGTGGACTAAATTACTTTGAAATAAAAATCATATTTTAAATTGAGTCTAATTTCAAAATTAGGAAAATAAATCTAGATTAAAACGAACAAATAACAAAAACTGAAATTAATATGATGTATAAGGACATGAAGTTTTATCATATTTGATTCTAACATTTACTTTGAAATGAAACTTTTCTGTTGTTAATAATATACTTGCAGATTCAGAATTTTATTAAAATACTGGTTAATGGGGTTTTAAAAAGGAAATTTTACGGTTAATATGAAGCATACTTTCTAAATCCAAAATGACTTCTAAAATTTATGTGATTAATAAAATATTAAAAAAAAACATTTTTAAACATTAGAAAAACGCATCAATAAATTGTAATTTATTTTATTAGAAACATAAAATTCCATTGCAAATAAAAATATTTTTATGTCCTATAATTAGGAGTAAATAAGATTAATTTTTGACTGTTTAACTAAAAAAAGAAATTATAAAATAATTTATGTGAATACGTTTATAAAAATATTGCAATATAACAGGAAATGTAAAAGATATTAAATTATACTATAGCATATTTTATTCTCAGATTTTATTAGATGGTGGACTAAATTACTTTGAAATAAAAAAGCATATTTTAAATTCGAGTCTAATTTCAAAATTATTTAAATAAATCTAGATTAAAATGAACAAATAAAAACTGAAGTTAATATTATATATCAAAGTATGACGTTTTATCATATCCGAACGTTTACTTTGACATGAAAATTTTATTTTTGCTTACATTACACTTGAAGATTAAGAATTTTATTAAAATACTGGTCATTAAGGTTTTTAAATGGAAATTTTTAAAATTTGAAATATGAAGCATATTTTCTGAATCTAAAATATCGTCTAAAATTTATATATGTTTAATAAAATATTTAAAAATTTTAATATATAAAAGAACATATTATTTAATTGAAATTCATTTCATTAGAAGCAAAATTCCATTGCAAATAAAAATATTTTGATGTCATATAATTAGAGGTAAAAAAGATTAATTTCTGACTGTTTAACTAAAAAGAAATTATAGCAATAGTTTATTTGAAAACGTTAGTAAAAATATTTGCAATAGAACGGTAAATGTAAAAGATATAAAGTTATGACGTAGTATATTTATATTCTCGTAATAGCAGATGTTGGATTAAATTACTTAAATTTAAAATTTGCTACTTTTATTTTAAGTTGAATTTCAAAATTAGCAAAATAAATCTATATTAAAATGATCAAATAAAAATATATATGACATTTTATATATAAAAACATGACATTTTATCATATTTGAACTTTTTCATGTCGTTTACTTTGAAATGAAATTTTATGGTTTTTTATAATATATTCGAAGAATAAGAATTTCATTAAAATACTGGTTAATGGGGTTTTTAAATGAAAATTTTAAACTTAATATGAAGCTATGAATATGAATATGAAATCTAAAATATCTTCTAAAATTTATATATATTTACTAAAATACTATAAAAATTAATACAAAAGAAACATATTATTATTAACACATAAGAAATATACATATAAACATATTATTAAATTGAAATTCATTGCATGAGAAATATAAAATCAATTGCAAACAAAAAATATTTTGAAAACATATAATTAGGGTAAAGAAGATTAATTTCTAACTCTTTAAACTATTGCTATTAATTTTTTCGTTATTTCGAAACGCTTGTAAAAATATTGCTATGGAACGGAAAATGTAAAAGATATAAAATTATAAGGAGGTAAATTTTTATTCTCTCAATAGTAGATGCTGGACTAAATTACTTAAAATAAAAAAACAGCAAATTTTAAATTCAAGCCCTTTTTTTCAAAATTTAGAAAATAAATCTAGATTAAAACGAACAAATAACAAAACTAAAATTAATGTTATATATAAAGGCAAGACATTTCATTATATCTGATTCTAATGATTACTTTGAAATGAAAATTTTATTATTGCTTATAATACACTTGGAGATTAAGAAAATACTGGTTAATGAGGTTTTTAAATTGAATTTTTAGAATTAGAATAGGAAGTATATTTTCTGAATATGAAATAGCTTCTAAAATTTATATATGTTTAATAAAAATACAAAAAAAAAAATTAATATATATATGTAAAACATATTATTAAACTGAAGAAATATAAAATTCATTGAAAAAAATATTTTGATGTCATATAATTAGGGTAAAAAAAGATTAACTTTTGACTTTTTAACTAAAAAGAAATTATAGCAATAGTTCATTTGAAAACGTCTGTAAAAAATATTGCCATGGAGTAAAATGTAAAATATATAAAATTATAAAATAGTATATTTTAATTCTCACAATTAGCTAAATTACTTGAAATAAAAACAACATATTTTAAATTTGAGTCCAATTTCAAAATTAGAAAAAGAAATCTTAAATGAATATTAATTATTAAAATGAACGAAATATAAAATTTATTAATAAATTTATATGAAATTTATTAATTTCAAAACTACATTAAAATGAACGAAAAACAAAACTGAAATTAATATTGTAAATAAAGACATGACGTTTTATGATATTTGATTCTAACGTTTACTTTAAAATGATAATTTTATTATTGCTGATAATATACTTGAAAATTAAGAATTTTATTAAAATACTGGTTAATGGGGCTTTTGAATTGAAACTTTAGAGTTAATATAAAGTACACTTTCTAAATCTAAAATGTCTTCTAAAATTAATATATGTTTAATAAAATAATATATATATATATATATATTATTTCAATAATAAAAAAACATATCATTAAATTGAAATTCCTTTCATTAGAAACATAAAATTTCATTGCAAATAAAAATATTTTGATGTCATGTAATCAGGGTAAGGAAGATTGATTTATGACTATTTAACCAAAAAGAAATTACAGCAATAGTTTAAGTGAAAACGTTTGTAAAAATATTTGCAATAGAAGAGAAAATGTAAAAGATATAAAATTATGACGTTAGTATATTTTTATTCTCACTATAGTATATGTTAGACTAAATTACTCGAATTAAAAAACAGCATATTTTAGATTTAAGTCGAATGTCAAAATTAGGAAACGAAATCTAGATTAAAATGAACAAATAACAAAACTGAAATTAATGTTATATATAAGGATATGACATTTTATCATATCCGATTCAAATGTTTACTTTGTAATGAAAATTTAATTTTTGCTGATAATAACACTTGAAAATCAAGAATTTTATTAAAATACTGGTTAAAGAGATTTTTAAATGTAAATTTCTAGAATTAAAAATATGAAGCATATTTTCAGAATCTAAAATGTCTTTTAAAATTTATATGTGTAAAATTCTTTAAAAGTTTTAATACATAAGCAAAATATATCATTAAATTGAAATTTATTTCATTTGAAATATAAAAATCCGTTGCAAATAAAAAATATTTTGATAACATATAATTAGGGTAAGAAAAAGATTAATTTCTGACTATTTAAAGAAAAAGGAATTATAGCAATAATTTATTTTTAAAACGCTTGGAAAAATATTTGCAAAAAGGAATGTAAAATGTAAAAGATATAAAATTATACCGTAGTATATTATTATTTTCGAAATAGTAGATGCTGGATTAAATTACTTGAAATAAAAACAACATATTTTAAATTTAAATCGAATTTCAAAATTTAGAAAATAAATCTGGATTAAAATGATCAAATAACAAAACTGAAATTAATACTTTATATAAGTGTATGACATTTTATAATGTCTGATTCTAACGATTATTTTGAAGTACAAATTTTATTGACTTTGATGAAACATTCACTTGGAATGTTTCCAACAATTTCGTTGGTTGGCGATAAAATTATTCCAATTTGGCGAAATTTGGCGAAGTCATTTTGATTTTTTTAAAATATTCTGATAGCTCTTTTATTAATAAATAGTTGTATTATTAAAAAGTATAAGAAAATTACAAAATAATAATTAAATTAAAGAATAAAAATAAACTGAACTAATTAAATTTTAAACTAATTAAAAACTAAAACTAATTAAACTAATTAAATTTTAAAATGAGTTTAACATTAATTGATATCTTGCTTAAATAAAATAAATGAAAAGTTTAAATGACATTTTATACTTAAAATATCCTTTTTATGTATTATTAACACTTAAAAACATTAGAGGATAAGAATTTAATATTGTATCTGCAGAGATTAACATATTGGAGTTAGGAGGATATATTAAATACTGTCCTTTATAGGATAAACTATTGAAATTCTGCTTACAGAATGTTAATAATATCGTGGTTACAAATAATAATTAGGACTTAATTAATTTAACAGCTCTTGATGGTATAATATACAAAGGCTAAATAATTTAATATTCTAATAAGTTACTAATTAAATTTTAATTCCCTGGTTTAATTTTACAGCTGTGGATTACTACAAATTTATAATAACATATTTACAGTCAATAACTTTAAGTTATGGTTTATTTCGGGAGAACAGAGGATTATTTCTCCTTATAAGTAAAAATGATTACATAGAGCAATAAAAGTCCAAAATTAGTTTTAGAAATATAAATTTAACAATAATATTAAAAATAATTTTTAAAAAATAAATAATTACGAATTTTCGAGATAAAAAGAATGTGTTTGTTTGACAGTACACTAAATATGACTTGATTAGTTAAGTAAACAGTCAAACTTAATAATATAACTAGTAAATCCCATTTGTAGCAATATCAGTTCAAAATACTTTAATGCAAAGTTTTTATTACAGATAATTCTCTAATAAATTCATTGTTGAATGAATAATACTTTTTTATGCTATGATTGTTTTAAATTAAAAATAAAATGGCGCTGAATTACTATGAATCAAATATAAAATCAATAATAATCGGAAAATTGATACAAAAACAAATTAAATAAATACGATTATTAAGTAATTACGAATTTTCTAGATTAAAAGAATTTGCTTGTTTGACAGTGTACTAAATATGACTTGATTAGTTAAGTAAACAGTCAAAACTTAATAATATAACTAGTAAATCCCATTTGTAGCAATATCAGTTCAAAATACTTTAATGCAAAGTTTTTATTACAGATAATTCTCTAATAAATTCATTATTAAATGAATAATACTTTTTTGCTATGATAGTTTTAAATTAAAAGCAAAAAATGTTGAATTGCTATGAATCAAATATAAATTCAACAATAAACGGAAAAAATAATACAAAAAAATTAAATAATTAAGAATATTAAATAATTATTAAACAGTTACGAATTTTCGATATTAAAAGACAGTGCTTGTTTGACAATATACTAAATATGACAGGATTAGTTAAGTAATTAATTAAAATTTAATGATATAATTAGTAAATCCTATTTGCATCAATATCAATTCAAAATACTTTAAGACAAATGTAGAGAATTCTCTAACAGATAATTCTAAATAGAGAATCCGACAGAGAATTCTAAACAGAAAATCCAACAGAGAATTCTAAACATAGAATCCAACAGAGAATTCTAAACAGATAAGCCAACAGAGAATCTAACAGAATCCAACAGAAAATTGTCAACAGAGAATCCAACAGAGAATATAACAGAGAATCCAACAATGAATTTATCAGAGAATTCTCAATGAAGAATCCAACAATGAATTTATTAGAGAATTCTCAACAGAGAATATAACAGAATCAACAATGAATTTATCAGAGAATTCTCAATGAAGAATCCAACAATGAATTTATTAGAGAATTCTCAACAGAGAATTCAACAATGAATTTATCAGAGAATTCCCAATAATGAATTTCTTAGAGAATTCTCCGCAGAGAATCCAACAATGAATTTATTAGAGAAATTTCAATAATGAATTTCTTAGAGAATTCTCCAGAGAATCAACAAATAATTCTCTAACAATGAATTTATTGAGAGAATTCTCAAATAAATTCATTGCTGATTGAATTTATTTTGATTACTTTTATTCTATGACTATTTTGAATTAAAAAAGCAAAATGATGTTGAATCACGACGAATCAAAGATCTTACAATAGCATTTTTCAAATAAATATGATTCCATCGTATATTTCCCAAGAAAGATCACTTACATATCGATATTTTCCTCTTAAAATACTTGGAGATTGCTTTGGATGTCTCAGCTATCTTCGCAAATATTGGTTTAGTTCTTTTCATCAGATGAGTGAGGGACAAAAGAAAAATTGTATTATCATATCCATCAAGGAATAATCTCGTTTCAAATACGAATAAAATAACCATTCGATAATTTATAACGTAGGAAAGTTTTTCATGTCAAATGATATTTATTGAAGCTTTAATATTTACGAAAATCGACAAATCTTATTACTTTATTCATATCAGAAGTTTCACTGAAGGCTGTTATTTATGTCATCAATTCATAAGAAATTGCATTTAGCACATTTTAATATAATGCGGTGTCTTAAAATTCTATTGAAATATATGGATTAGAACACATATGCTTTATTTCATGAATTCCATTTAAACTAGGATTGGTTTTGCTATAAAATTAATTTTTATGTAATCGAAAATATCAATAACCATTAATTGATGTATCGATATATGTAATATCGATATATATTAATGAACTATTAGCATTTTTACTTATATTTCCATTTGATGCATAATCTCATCAACACCCCTCAGCGGCCTGATGGCCAAATGGCAAGCGCTCTTTCTTTTGGTACCAGGCTTCCGGCTCGTATTTTGGTCATGTCCTGATGGTCGATTATTCAGAATCCACGTTAAACTATAGATTCCGATCTAATCAGCCTAAAGTGTGCAAAAATAACAGTAGAGAAACAAACCAAACCAACAAACACCCTCCCCCACACACAAACACATGCACGCTCCCATGTTTATGAGTTTCCATACTTTCTTGGTTTTTCGAAAATGCTAGACAAAAGTAAGCTTCACGTTTCCAAAGAATGTTGCACATCTCTAGGGTCTTAGACGTAAGCATTAATTTGCGTATGATTGGTAGAACTAGGTTTAGGGTTTTATATTGAAACTAGCAAATCCGAAATTGCAATAATCAATTTACACAGTCCAGTCACATTAATGTGGAGGATCCAAGCTACGGTTTGGGGAATGTTTTCCTGGCATTCACTGGGAGCATTCATCATTGTGGAAGGCACGATGGATCAGCACAAGTACGCATCTGCCCACCCCTACATGCGAATTATTTTTCCTCAGAATGATGGCATCTACCAGCAGGGCAATGCGAGGTAGCTCACCTCGCAGTGTATGTGCGTGGTTCGAAGAGCACCAGGATGAGTTCACCGTACTCCTCTTTCCAGCAAACTCACCGGATTTAAACCCAATCGAGAATCTGTGGGACCACCTCGATCGGGTTGGGGCAATCGATCCTCAACCGCGTAATCAGCGCAGCTGGCCACGGCTAGTCGGCATGGCTCAACATCCCAGTGAACACCTCCAGAAACCTAATTGACTCTCTTCCTGCACGTCTCGCAGCGACCCGCTCTGCCAAAGGTGGTTATTCTGGCTTATGACAGGTGGTCACATTAATGTGACTGGACTGTGTAAAAGCAAAAGAATTAAAATAAATAACCATAGCTTGGATGTTGGAATAATGTGGCAAATCGTAGGGAAATTTAAAGGAGTGGAGATTAAGACTGAAATGTATCTCAGCTTCGCTTTCAACTCGGATATGCACAGTTTAAAGACACTAAACCAATTGCCAAATAATTTTAACAACAGTAACGACGACCAATGAAGATCGATATTCGATGATTAACTTGATTTTAATATTTTTAAGCTCTCTCTTGGTTTTCATCCAGGAGATTAACAAAAATAATGCAGAATAACAAACAAAGATAGTAATAATGAAGCTTTTTGGAGAACTCTCATTAGCAACTAATGTTATAAATATATTTACATAAAAGTATAAAATCCTTTTTATTAAACACGAAAAATTCTATGTATTTTAATTGTCAATAATTTTAATAAACATTAATTAAAATCTTCATTTATTTTTTTCTCTCAAGTGCAGTAATTTAAAACAAACTTCGATGCAACAAATAATGAAGCTTTCATATATAGAATACAAAAGATAAAAATAAATAAATAATTAGGTATTTATATTTAGTTCTTTACAAACGAATTAGTGTTTTTACCCAGATGAATAAATATCTTTTCTACATTAATTGCAATTAAAAATTGCAAGATTTTAATAATTTTTATACGTAAATATAATATTTTGGAAGTCTGCAAGCAATTAATTATGAAATTTAAATAAGTTCTTTTATTTATTCAACATTTAATAATATTAAAAATAGTAGTAAATTATAATTATTTTATAGAAACATTAATTAGAGAGTTGCATTAAATTTAAATTAATGATTATGAAAAATAAGAATTCGAGAAATAAGAAATTATTATAATCGCTTATAAACATTTTAATGAGAATTTCTATTAAATCTCTAAGATTTTAATTATTAATTAAAAATATATATCTTTAAATAGCTGTATAATTAGAATTAAAATTATTTGGTATTGTTATCTATTAAATTATTTTATAATTTTTTTGAACAAATATAAGTTTGACATCTACAATGCTTTGGAACACTTTTTTTCTTTTATTTTTTATTTTTTAACTAATAATATCCTTAAATAGCAAGTATTAGTTTGATTATTTGCGAAACATACAGTTAATTATAGCAAATTTTATCAACAATAATAGAAAATATGGTTGATTAATAATGAATATTACCATTATTGAAAAGCAAATTTCATCAACATTAATAGAAAATATTATCGTTATTGATAATGAATATTACCATTATTAATAGTAAAATTATCATTACTAACATCAAAGATTACCATTACTAACAGCAAACATTATAATTAATCATATCCTTATAGTAAATATAATAGTTTTTTAATAATTTTGAAGATGATAAATAATAATAATGAAAGTTCTCATTTGTTCTTCCCAAAATATTTCTTAAGAAGGTTTAATGTTTTTTGAAAAAAAAAAAATCACTTAATTCTTAATTTAAATATCGCCTTTTTTTTATATTTAAGTAATAAATAAATTATATTTAACATTAAAAACTAAAATAAATTCATTAAAAACCGCATATTAAATAACTTAAATGAAAAAAGATAAATATAAGATAATTAATTTGATTATTTTAATATTTTAAAACTCATCTTTTCTTTACCTTTATTTATATATAAGTAAAAAATGAATTATTTAAAAAAAAAATAAAGCAAATTCATCAAGAAACCTATATTAAATACCTTAAATGTAAAAATATAATTAATTTTATCATTTTTATAATTTGGGGACCTGATAACCGAGTGGCTAGTGCTCTGGCGTTCGGTGTCATAAGTTTCGGGTTCGTGTCTCGGCAGTGCCATGGATGTTTGTAGTGGTTCGGAATCCACTTTAAACTATAGGTTCCGGTCTAATAGGATTTCAGGGCGTTGTCGGGTTAGTGTTGCTTCGCGTCCGTAGCATACCTTCAAGCTACATGTGCCCTTGGGTAGTGCTAAATGAGCATCAGCTGTGCAGTGCTTGTTTATGGCAAACAGATTAACTATCACTGTACTGTTTGTTGCATTAGAACAACAACAATTTTTATAATTTAAATCTAGTTTTTTCTTCATCTTTATTTATATATACGTAATAAACGAATTATTTTTAACATTAACAAAATAATTAATTCATCAATAAAACATACAGAAATTTGAATTAAGTAATTTAAATGAATAAAATAAATAAATGTAAGACAATTAATTTGATTATTATTGTTTTTACAATTTAAATCTCGCCTTTTCTTTATCTTTATTTATGCATAAGTCATAAATGAATTATTTTTAAAATTACTCATCAAAAAACATATACTAAATAAGAATTCTGAATTAAATAACTTAAATGAAAAAGATAAATACAAGAATTAACTTGATTATTATTTTTATAATTTAAATCTTTTTTTTCTTTATTTATATTTAGTAATAAATGAATTAAAAATATTTAATTGATTATTAAGTAATTATTTAATTAATTTTTAACATTAAAAAAATAATAAATTCATTTAAAAACGCATATTAAATAAGAATTATGATTTAAATGACTTAACTGATAGTAGGTAAATACAAGATAATTAATTTGATTATTATTTTTATAATTTTTCTTTATTTATAGGTAAGTAATAAATGTATCATTTTTAAAGTTAAAAAATAATTTAATTCATCAATAAACATATAGGAAATCTGAATTAAATAATTTAAATGATAAAAAGTTAAATATAAGATAAATAATTTGATTATTATTTTTATAATTTAAATCTCGCCTTTTCTTTATTTATATGTAAGTAATAAATGTATTATTTTTAACATTAAAAAAAATAAATTTATTAAAAAAACGTATATTAAATAATTATGAATTAAATAATTTAAATAAAAAATATATAATTATTAATTGATTATTTTTATAATTTAAATCTCATCTTTTCTTTATCTTTCTTTATATATAGTAATAAATGAATTAAAAAATAATTTATTTTTCATTAAATAATAAATACATTACTAACAGCAAACATTATTATTAATCATATTTAAAAAAATAATCATTAAAATAATAAAATAAATTCATTAGAAAACGCACATTAAATAAGAAATCTGAATTAAATACATCTGAATTAATCATCTGAATAATACATCTACATCATACATAATACAACTGAAATCTGAATTAATTTTTTAACATTAAAAATAAGTTAATTCCTCAATAAACATATAAGAAATCTGAATTAAATAATTTAAATGAAAAAAAGATAAATATAAGATAATTAATTTTATTATTATTTTAATAATTTAAATCTGGTCTTTTCTTTATCTATGTTGATAGATAAGTTATTAATTATTTTCACATTAAAAAATAAATTTAGTCATTAATTAACTAAACTATTATAACAATGTTCAAATCATATATTTTATTAGGGAGCATTTATATATTTTGGAATATGAAAAGTACTAACTATTACGGTATATTTAAATTAATTAAATTACTATTAATACATAGAAGGAACGAAATTAGAATATCTAAGTAATCCAAAATGCATCTTCGACATAATTTAATGTGCTTAATAATTTCAGAAAGCAACATGTGTTCTTGACAGTTTGGAACAATATTTGTTTAGTACTTTTAACAGCATTTACATTTTAGTTAATGTTCATCATTAACTAATGTAAAATTAAAATATTAAAAGTTGCTATTCTGTTGTTTAGTTGAAATCTTTAAAGCTTTATATTTATATTGAAATTTCAAAATAAAAAAAAATAAAAACGAAAATATTTTTTGTTACTGAAAGAAAACTTGTAAATATCATGTTTCTTGTTCGTAAAGATAAATATGTCATTTAATTTAATTACATGTTACATTATTAGTATTAAAGGAAGAAGAAGTTTATTTTATAGAATTAAAAATCTTGAATATAGAATACAGCTTTTAGAAAATTTGTATTTCTTTTTTGATAGAAAATTTTCATTAAAATAACAGTTTTTATTTTTGATAATCAGATTTGTATTCACATATTTAATCTTTTGGCAAAACAGTGACAGTTAATTAATTCTTGTCGATGCTGATAATTTTTGCTGAAAAATATTGAAATTTTCAAAATATTAAAAAAATTTGATGGAACATTTATTAATTTAACATGCGATGTAGCTACTTATTATTTTTCTTTTTTTGAATAATTATTGTTTTTATTTTAAAATGAGTAAATTTTGAAATTAAATAAGAACAATAGTTTTCATAGTAAAAAGTGTGTTTTAAAAATGTAATTATTTTCCCATTAGGAAAATTGGTTTTTAATTTTTTTGTTGTTTTATTATATTTTGAAACAAATACATTTAATTTGACCTGTATTTTATTTTTAAATTGTCACTTCAGAAATTAATGCTAATTATTATTATTTTGACTTGGTTAGTCAAATTTATTTTTATCTTATATTTTATATTCAAAATCTTCCTTTTTTTTTAATTTTTCACTTATTTATTTAAACCGTCTTTTATTTAACTACGCTATTCATTTAGTGAAATTTAGTAACATTAATAATCGGTATTTTTGTTCATTGAAAATGACATTTCATTGAAACATTACACAAAAATAAAAATTACAAAATTGAATTTTTCAAAATAACAAATTTAAATTAAATTACAAATTAATTTTCATTTTAAAAGTTATGCTATTTACTTAATTTTGCAAATCTAATTATAAACAAATAATAATAATAATATTTTTGCAAAATCGCACAAAAATAACAAAATAAATAATCAATGATTAGTAAAGAGTATAAGTCTATAATATCGAAGGGGATTTAATCTTATTTATCACTTTTGAATTTCTCTTCGATCGTGCAATTTCTGTTTAATCAAGAAAATTATGCCATTAATGAAGCTTCGACGAAACATAATAATGCTCTATTTCTAAATTTATTTTCACTGACAGACAACTTTATAATGCTAATAAACTTTTATTCGTCTGTGATAAAGTGTCCCGACTCGTCGCTCAATGGCAACGTGAGCATTATTGCTGATGTTCAGTCCTTTGCACGCCTTGTTGTAGACACTGTTTCAAAAACGAGGAGCCTCGCTGGCGTTTGGGAGTTCAGCATCCTGCATCTTTAGTCGGACCACCTGGTGGGAGTTTTCCGGTTTTTCTCTCTTACGATATGCAAATGAGATATAGTTAACAAAACATGATAATTTGGTTAGGAACTACTACTATACCACACCATATCACTGTGCCTAGAGCTGAGTTGCCCCTATACTGTTTGGGAATGATGTGGGTAAAATTGAATGAAAGCAAGACGGGGGCGGAAAATTTTCGCAAAATTCACTTTTGTGGTGGTACAGAAACTGAACAATGAGGAAACCTTTAACAAACACAGAAGAGAATATGAAAAAATTAAAAATTAAAAAAGGGGAAAATGCAAAATGCTATAATATATAATGTATATAAATACATAAGATAAAGTATTAGAAAAATTTAAAAGCTACGTAATAAACGCTACATTGGCGAATATACAAATTAGGAAACAGAAGGAATATTCATGAAAGCAATTATTATAAAAATTAGAAAAAGAGTAACAGCTAATAAATAATTGGACAGTAGAAGCAGTTGCTGTGAAATTATGAAAATTGGAAGTAAAAAGGAAGGAAGATGAAAGGGGCTAAGCAAAATACTAACTAGATAATTGGTATTCACATAAAAATTAGGAATGTGCAAATTAAAATTTGTATGTATTAGTTATACAATACAATATATCTAAGGCAAAATTAGTTTGCCTTAAATATACTCATATAATGTAACACCCCCGCAAACATGCACGTAAATTATATTGTAAAGCAAAATTCCCTTAAATATATACACAAGCATAAATTATCATTAGTTGGACTACCTGGTGAGAGTTGTTCGAATTTTCTCCCACACGATACAAAAATGCAGGGCAATAGTCAATAAAAGTCCTCCCGGAAGGCACTGTCCTTATTTAGCAAAACGGAGTCAAGTCAAACTTCTACCTACGGACGCTTCATCACAACAGAAGCTGGCCACTCTTTCCCTCCTCCCATGAGACAGCACAGGTGGACTGGCGGCATTGTTGTAGACACTGTTGCAAAAACAGCACACTCGAGGACGTTTGTGATGTTCAGCATCTTGCCTGTTTAGTCAGACTACTTAGTGGGGGTTTTCCGAATTTTCTCCCATACTATACGAAAATGCGGAGTAATTTCCCTAAAAGTCCTTCCTTCCTTCCTTCTTCAGCGTCACTGAGACAAGTCAGACATCTACCTTCGGATGTTCCATCAACAACAGAAATTACCCCTTTCCCTCTATCCATGAATACACTACTCATGGGATATTGGCCAATCGGCTCTTGATCTGGCCTTTGGAACCACAAGCTTCAGGATCGAATCCTGGCGGTGGCATGGATGTTTGTTAGTGGCCTGAATCCACTTTAACTGTAGGTCGCTGTCTAATTAGCACAAAGTGACCGTAGAGCGGCAAACCAAACTGTTTCTCTTAAATATTTTCTCAGAAAAGTCGTTAAACCTTCTTTTTTGTATAATATGTATAAATGTCATTTTTTTTCTTTGCAATTCCGAGCAATTAAATTCTACCTCACAGAAATTAAGGAAGCAGTAAAATACGCTTGGTAAAAAATGCGAAATATTTACTATTAATTATTGTCAAAATTTTGAGGTACTAAATGCTGAAGAACAAGTAGTAGAAGAAGTATTGAAATATTTTTGAAGAAGAAGTTTTTAAACAGGAGTAATTTTATTGAAGTATTTAAATATTTTATTCAAAAATTTTAATATAATGTTAATTTAAATTATTGAAATAAAGTTCATTTCCTAATGATTCATACGATGATAATCATGTTATGTTCACCATAATATTGTTTTATTTGCATCTGTATCTTGTGATCGATCACAAACAATCCACAGACAGAAGTCTTCTCGGATGAATTGTAACAAGTAATCTTGGTGTGTTGTACAGAAAAAATATGGAAAAGGGTCAATAGAAAATTAATTATCCATAAAAGATACTTTTACATGAACCTTTAAATCGCTAAGCCTACATTTTTAGCCTGAAGTCTTCCTTGGTTTGGCTTAGTGAGATGAAAGTAATTGCGTCAACTAATTAATTGTTTGATGAGCTTGAGAAGTGTAAGTGTAAAAGCCAAGATTAAAAAAAAAAAATCTTGCTGATAAAAAAATTATAAAAAAAAAAAATTCGTGATGTTTGCATGAATTATAATTTTTTTTGTTTCATAGTTTTTTTCTTTACAGAAATTCACTCATAAGGCGATATTTAATACTTTTTAACTCAAATTTTATTTATTTGAACTTTTTTTTTGTTTTGTTTTTATAAATATTTACTTGATGTTTTTAATTTCTTTTCAAGTTTAAAATAAAATTAAAAAAAAAAAAAAAAAAAAAAAGGAAAGATTTTTTTTTTTTTGTAGCTTTTAAAAAATTCTCATCTATTAAATATAACGTCCTAATCAGTTTTATCAGCCACAAGTAAGCGATTTTTCAATCTTAGATTAATTCTTTTTCGTGGACTTAGTAAAATAGCTGAAAGTTCGTAACTTTATTTTATTAGCTTATCGATACCTAATTATGGTAAATAATTTTAATGCGGACTATTATTATTATAACATTTTTAATAGTTTTATTTCTGCTGTGATAAAAACAATTATGTAATTTAATAAAACAGTTATTTAAGGTATTCGAGCATCAGAATTTTAATATGCTTTGAAATGCTTTATATTTACTTTTAATACTTGAAATTTTTAATAAATGATATTTGCTTACATTTATTAAAATTTATTATGTTTGAGTATTACTTGAATTAATATCTCAAATTTAATTAAATTTACTTAGCTGTGAAATTTATTACATTTTTGTTATTCACTTATTTATTTTTTTTAAATTTATTTACAATATTTAAATATTTAAAATTTACTTAATTTACATCTTTTTTATATAATCAAAATTACTTTAATTTTTTATGATTATTAAAAACATTATACACCCCCCCACATATATATATATATATATATATAAATAATTAAATTTGTTTAAAAATTTGTATAAATACAAATACAGTTGTTATTATTAAATTTCATAATTTATTTTTATCACTGCAGAAAAAATATTGAAAAATTGTTATAACAATAATCCGCAACCAAAAATTATTTATTCGGATTTTTAAACATTATTTAGGTATCGACAAGCTAATAGATTAAAGTTATTAATTTTTAGATATTTTATTACTTCAAACGAAAAAGATATTAAATGAATCAGTTTAAAATCATTTAACTGTGGCTGATAAAACTGATTATGACTTTATATTTAAGCTATAAATTATATATGCTAAGAAATATATGCAATATACAATGTATAATATACATGCTAAAACATACGTTATATAATAATATATATATATATATATATATATATATATATATATAATATGTGTATAGGGTGATTATAACTAAAGTCCCACTTTCAAAATGCTGCAAAAAACGAACCACTCGTCCCAATGAGCTTAGATTTGAACTAAAGATACATGAAGAAGGGGAAAAGGAATGGCATCAAAAAATGTTCCAAAGTGTATTAATAGATGGCGCTGTAGGCGGTATAAATAAAAAAAATTCAGCTGGCAGCGATATTTTGTATGGAAATGACAACGTATTTGGCAGGAGTTGCACATTAAACCAACTGTAGTGTTCAATGCTCTTGATTGTTTCGTTACTTTGAAGGAAAAAATGACTTCCAAATCATTCAACAGTGGTGACACTGCTAGTAGAAAGCCCATCCATCACGGCAAAGTCATACCAAATTGTATGGGAAAAATCATTTTATTTGGAACTGCTTTTTGATGTCATACCGTTTACCCCTTCTTCAAGTATCTTCAGTTCAAATTTGAACGCATTTTGACGAGTGGTTCTTTTTTAACACATCATTTTGAAAGGGGGACTTTAATTATATTCATCCTGTATATTTATGGAAATAAACCCGTAGTAATACACTAATTGTCCTTGATGGATAGAGAAGGGAGGTTATTAATTTGAGGGAGGTCTAAAGGATATTTTCTCTGCATATTCGGGTTGTATGGCAGAAATCCTGAAAATTATTACCTGACACTCTGATAAATGATTTATGACGCTCCACACTATCATGATCACAAGCAAGTGCTCTTATTCTAGAAAGTAGTGCCCACTACACACGCTTCCTTACGCAGTCAAGGGTTGAGTATAATATAAGATAATTATAAACTTTTACTTTATTTGTTTTATTCTATTCTTTTATTATCTTTCAACAAAATCATAATGCTTCTAAAGATTTGTAATTTTCATCAGAATACAAATTTAGTTCTTTTGTTAGTTTGCATATATTTATTATGCTTTTTATATTTCTAGACTGTCTGTCTAGTCATTATTATTATATTTAATTAAGTTAGACATTAGCGTTCAGAAATTATGAAACAACTAATCTTGCGAGAAATAGTTATGTATTTAATAAACAGTATAAGCATAAAATATAAAACTGATATTACATCAGTTAACTATATTTTATGCGTGTACTTTTTTATTAAGTCTTGATGGATTTTATAGAAATAATTATTTTATTTTGATAGTTATCTGAAATTATATAAGTATAATGTATAATGCTCTCTTAATAGATAGTTTTTGTGTTTTATTGTTATACAAAAAATATTCCATAAAAGTTTATAAATATCAGTCTGATAGAAATGTGATAAAAACAATGGTTGTTTTTAGAGTTATTTTAAAATTCTATGAAATAATACTTCTTATTTAATGACTATTGAGTGTAAACATCATTTCTATACTTTTATGATAAAAGTATCGTTTAATCTTCGATAATCATTCTCATACCACAAAGCCATAATTTTATATTCAAATATATAATATTTAGACAAACATCATAATATGGATACTATATAATAATAAATAATATAATAATATATAATATATAATATATAATATATAATTGGATTATTGGATAATATAATATTTGGACTCGTGCTATTGAGTTTTTAGAAGTTGAAAATATCACTGGAGTAATTTGTTCAACGTATTTTCCCTGATTTAAATACCGTAGAATATGTGTGAATGCCTTTATATATATATTTTATTCGATCGTCGATTATATCAGTCCAAGAACAATGACTGAAAAAAAATTTTCATTGAAGATTTGACAATCTTATCTCAACAACCTTTGGGTAATCTGATATTAAGTTGGAAACGATTGCAATTAAGGGAATTCAACATCAAGAGACCATTCAAGAAAAGAAAAAGGAAGTCATACGAACAGAAATATGTTTGTTGTTATTCCTCTTGGGTATGCAAGCATTTGCATAAATGTTATTCTTCAATAAAACCTTTTTTTTTTTGTTTGATTCTATTCTGTATGCTTTTTATTCTATTCATTCTTGTGTTAATATACGAGTACTTTATTCTTTCTTTAAATGCAAAATATTTTCTACGTATTCTAATTTCATGTTTCCCAGGTGATTTCTTGTGACATTATGGCAAAAAGATGATTGCATCTTAAATTTTCACACCAGAGTATTTGTTTTTTCGGTACAATGCTATAAACAGCTATTATTATATAATTTACAACATACTACATAATTTATACACTTAACTTTGTAAATGTTTAAATCTGTTAAACAACTGATGCATTCAATTGAGTGGTTAATTTAAGATAATAATTTGCAAAGATATGTTGTTAGATATGTTGCATGAGCTTTTGCATTTGATTTTCATATATGATTCATATATGATTTAAACATATATAATTCAAAAAATTTTCTTTTATTTAAATACATGTGTAATACATCACAATTCGAAAAGGCAACTTTAGAAAAAATGCTAATTTATGATCAGTAAACCTTATTTAACATGAATTAAGAGAGATTGCATTTAACAATGTTTCTATCAACAATTATTCATCAAAGCCATAAAAGCCTGTTGGATAGCAAGTTTTTGAAAAGAAAATCCTAGTTTTGAAATCTATTTCAAAGTTGAATTCAAAGTTTTCATGACTATGACGGGTATAGATGTGTTAAATCTAAAAGTCTGAACCAAAAACCGAAACTTAAGCTTCTTATGAACCCAAAGGCTTAAATCTAATCGCCTATTGGGTTATGAGAGGAATGGCTTAGAATGCAGATCTTTTACTTACTATTTTAAGGGTACACATGCCAAATTGTGGTGCAATAATGTAAATGCATTAAAAGAATGTTTCCTGGGATTACACTGGGCAACGCTAAATCGGCTACTTATATGACATTCTATGGCAAATGAATCAAAATTAAAATACCCGGCATTCAGAAACAGCAACAGCATTATCATCCATCAGTTTATATTTGACAATATCATTAATGCTGTTGTATAAAATCAAAATCTTTCAGTAAAATACAAAAGAGGTTTATCAACGATTTCCTTCAACTTATAAAAATATAGCAAATTTTCTCTACTTTTCTACGAGAAAAAAAAAAAAAAAACTTTTTGTCTTCTTAATTAATTGTATGAAAAGGAGAAATAAAAATGAGTGCATATTATTTTTAATTTTTATGGTTTCTCTACATTTATTAATTATTTTCGTAGTTTTCTATAATAAAACTTTTTTTAAATTTATTTCGTAACCTAATAAAAGTATGTGTAAAGGTAATTTAATCAAGCATATAATGAAATAAGGAATTTTATAAAGTATATAAATGACTGAAGTAAAAGAAGTTTTAGTTTTACGCAATACAAATTTAATTCTGCGCATGTTTGATAATATAATCGTAATAAATTGAGGCTTGAGACATAAACGTATTAAAAAAATAACATATACGTTTAAAAAATAATAATTTTTTTTTGCAAATAATTGAGTTAAATTTATACATATTACTTGCATTTAATAATACAACTGTCTATTGGACAAAAATAAATGTAGGAAGTTTTTGGTAATATTTGTATAAATGGCATTGTATATTTAAGCTGTTATTTAATAAAGTGTTCTACTTAGCAGATTATTTATTTTATTATGTTTATTGTGTTTTCAAGTTAGGAATGTTTTAAATAAAAATCTGCTTACTCTTCCCAAATTTGTAGACAGTATGAGATGCATTTTAGAAAAATAATGTTCTTTAAAATTCTGAATTGCAGCACTGAGTCATGGGAAACGCTTTTGACTAGACAAAGCACAATCGTCAGTTCAATTTCAATCTTTGAGTAACATCGAGTTGTAATGGCTGCCATTATAATAAATACCGCCAAATTGAATATGAAGTGATTCTCATCTGTAGGTGAAAGGGCATAATGCTGTATAAATTCATTGAAGCAAATATTTGAGTGAAGAAACAGTACGAAAATGTGACATTTGTTCATAAGAATATTCCCTTCCCTTAGAGGTGCCATTGAATTTTTTTCACCAAATGTCGCCAATTGGCAATCAAGAAAGACGATATACTGTTGTAGTCATACTTTTTGGCGAGGAATTTGGAGAGGAGAAGGGCAAGAAACAAGTCAATGTTTTGATATAGTTGTTGGAATTCTTATGCTTTTTAGTTCGCGCCATGCAGCGTCACGTGGTAGTTTATAGAAATCGTTTGGAACAGATTCAGAATTGCGCTGTTGCCGTGGAAATGGGCTGTTGCCGTGGAGACCAGCTGTTGCTGTGGAAACGAGTTGTTTTTATTCTAAAAAAAGAAAATTTTTCTTCCAGTTTAGATTTTGCCTTTGAGATGTTACCATCCACCCTGTATATCTTTGCAAAATATTGCTTGTAAATAAATGCAGATTCCATAAATGTTTGTATGGATTGATCAATACTTCTCGAACCACTAGAAAGCTGCGGCTAACCAGAAAAAAACTGAACCACCGATAGAAAGAAACACGATAGTCGTTGACAATAGTATCTCGCATGCAATTCTCCCCTTGTTCATGCTCGGACAAATCTGAATTTCTTATCATCCTAGTTTCTCCACATCACTGAAATTGCAACCTAATAATTTACAAAGTCATATCGCAAAATAGGAGCCGTTTGAATTTTTTTGTGGCGCCAATTGGGCGATAAGTCGCCAAATGTTTTGGTACTGTTTGCAATTTCATGTGTAATCGCAACCCTTTTACTTCGGAGAAAAGAGTTTTTGACGCCAAAAATCCCAATGTCCCCTATTCTGCGATATTTCCATTTCCAGTTTTCCTTTACCTGAAGACATGGGATCTTCCAAATTTTTATGACTACTCAGTAAAATGTTGCATGTTGCAAAGTTCCACAGAGCTAGATTTATTAACCTTTAATTTAGGAAATTTTTCTCCTCAAATTCATCAGGTGAACAATTTGATTAAATGAAAAACTCAACGTATGCACAAATGTTGATATAAAAATAAATTTGTTTTTTAATCATATTATTTTTTCTATGTAAACTTCGCATTTTTTTCTTTATGAAATTCTTTACAAATATAGTGACCATAATAAATTGGTATAAAAACCGAAAGTTTAAGACTTCAGAACTAAATTTATTGACTGAAATACAGTCCACTAGAGAGCAAAAAAAATGTCCTCTAAAGATCATGTCTAGTCACGTACGTTTTCACAACCTTCGGGGTACTATTTCTAGAAGAAAATAAAAATAGTACCAACCCTGAAACCCCAAGTAGAAAATGGACAAATATCAGATGATTGTAGATGACAAACGATTTTCAGATCAAATGACAAATATCGTCATATTTCTTTGCCAAAACATTTTGGTGGATTTTTATATATAAAAAATGTCACTTCTTCGGTGTCTTTTTAGCTCTTTTTTGGTGGCATGTTATTCTTGGAAGAATACGATTAGAAAATCTTTAGACATAAGTTTTCAACAACTACTGTCTCAGTTTTGTTTATTCTTGTTTGAATATAATAAAATAATGCTTAATATTTAAATTATTATATTTGAATCTTGAATGCATAAAGAATATCTAAATAGGAACAATGCTGTACATGGTTAAGTATATGTATTTAATGCTGAATATTAATTTAATATTTTTATGTCTATGTGATAATGCATTAAAACTCATTTATGATCTAAAGATATTTCAAAATATTGATTGAAACCATACATTTTCATACATATAATTCTTCTGTACATGAGTTTGTCACTGAACTCCTCCTAAATGTCTTTGTGGCCTGATGGAAAACTGGTTGGCGCTTTGGCCTTTGGTACTACATGCCCAGATTTGAATCCTGGCGGTGGTATGGATGTTTATGAGTGTTTCGAAATCCACTTTAAACTCTAGGTCCAGGTCTGTATGGCCAATTGAATACAAAAGCAATTGAATTGTTTTCACTAATGCATCTAGCAAATACTTAGACAATTATATTATGCCATAAGCAACGGCTGCACCGACGTTACTTAAATAGCACTACCATGGAATCATGTGTAGCTATGCTGCTGACGCGAGTGACACTACCCCCCACAACTTTCTAAGATCCTATTATACTGACCTACGGTTTAAAATCCTGGCGCCGTCGGAACTCAAACCCGAAACCTGTGGTACGGTGCGCAGAGCGCTAGCCACTCGAGCATCGGACCCCTACAAAGACATTTATTGACACAATTGATTTGAAGTAATTTGCTATTTGAATTTCAGATATACCTCCGTAATTTGAATATTTATCCACGATGCCGTTCTCTCATAAGTAGTAAATAAGAAAGCAGGATAAAAAAAATTTGTGCGATGCTGTTATAAAAAATTTAAAGTTTTTCTTACATTTAAAAATATTTTTTCACCTAACTGACAATAAATAATTCTTTTTTCTTA